>CATIXQ010000012.1:9435168-9452922 GCA_949711755.1 Leptidea juvernica | reverse complement strand
TTGTAGACAATTGACGTGCCCCACGGTTTTATTTCAGTCTAGTCTATGCATATGTTTATAATTCCCACGACTGTATGTATTTTATTATTTTTTGGTTTTTAGTACATTTATCTTAAACATTGCAATGTATGTTTAACATAAAACCGTTTAACTTAAAAAGTTTTTTTACCTATTTTTATTTTCTAGTTTTTAGTTTTTATTTCGCATTCTGTTTAATTCATTAATGCCATACAGTTCTCGGCGCGTTTTAACCTTTCACCTTAACTTGGGTGGTGTCATTTTTTTTCACCACGTATCATTTTTAGCCACCCTAACGCCACACAGTCCTCAACACGATACAAAATCTTGACTTGGGTGGTGGATTCAGGCTGGATTAATCAGATACCTAAATTACAGATTCAATTTCTAAATTTAAATCTTATTATTATACGCCATTTGGTGGCTGCGCCCATCTTAAATATTGAGGTTGTATAGTGCACTGTATTCTTCTTGTCAAGCCCTTTTATTTGATACCCATATTGGTGGGATTGATAAAAAATTTGGTAGCGGCGGCCATCTTAGATTACAATTTTGCATAGTAAATTGTATTCTACTTGTTGAGACCTTTCATTTGATACCCATGTTGATGGGATTGATAAAACCTAAGTTATCCGCCATTTTGTAGAGGCCGCCATCTTGGATTTTAATTTTATATAGTACATTGTATTATACTGGTTGAGCACTTTCATTTGATACCCATATTGATGGGATCGATAAAACCTACGTTATCCGCCATTTTGTAGCGGCCGCCATCTTGTATTTCAATTTTTTATAGTATATTGTATTCTGCTTGTTGAGCCTTTTCATTTGATACCCATATTGATGGGATTGATAAAACCTACGTTATCCGCCATTTTGTAGCGGCCGCCATCTTGGATTTCAATTTTTTATAGTATATTGTATTCTGCTTGTTGAGCCCTTTCATTTGATACCCATATTGATGGGATTAATAAAACATAAATTATCCGCCATTTTGTAGCGGCGGCCATCTTGAATTTATAATGATAATGAATAAACATAATTGTATTGTCACCAAAATCCAAAGTGTATACAAAATTTCAGATTAATCGGTTGACAGGAAGAGGGTGAAATTTGAATTACTAAATTTGACCCAAGAATAATAAATAAAACAAACGGGGTGAGCTAAATAAAACCGTTTAAAAACGTCAATGTTGCTTTGTGCGGCATCTCTGGCAATATAGTATTATCCATATTTTAAAACATTCATATGTAGGTACCAAAATATGTAATCAAAATTCGCCATAAGAAGTATTCGCCTTAAGTATTATTTTTATTTATTTTGTTGACAGTGAATGTGTTAAGGCTGGGGACTAAGCCGATGGCCTTGAGGTATCGACCGGAGCTAATTTACCACTCTCGCACAAGATCGCCATAGTGTTATTTAAGAATTAGAAGCATTTTTATTTATTACAAACATAATACAATTTCCTTTACAAAACTAACAAAACTATGACACGTTAAATAGTATTGGTGTACAATTAATAAATTTTCGTACATATTTTATCTAGATTGAATGATTAGCATGGCTCCAACTGTGAAAGTTTGGTGATGTTTTTGTCTTTAAAAAATAGAAATGTAAAGAAAACATGAATTCTCTTCTTCTTACATGCAGATGTAAAATTATTTTTTGGAAAAATATGAGCTTTATATAAACTGTCAAGAATAGGTTTCAATTGTGCGCTATTTTGGCGACTTCTTGGGATAGTGGCCTTAAGCTGTAAATACAAGTTAATCAAACACGGCTGCAGTTTCCCCGAACCGATGCGATTTAAGGACTTTAAAGCTTAGAGCACTCTCTCCTTTGCACAGGGAGCCGGCTAGATTATGAGTACCACAACGGCGGCTATTTCTAACGTGAAGCAGTAATCTGTAAACATTACTATGTTTTGGTCTGAAGGGCGCCGTAGCTAGTGAAATTACTGGTCAAATGAGACTTAACAACTTTTGTCTCAAGGTGACGAGCGCAATTGTAGCGCCGTTCAGAATTTTTGGGTTTTTCAAGAATCCTCAGCGGCACTGCATTGTAATGGGAAAAAATCATTTACGAATAACGAAATTAAAATTTGAATGATTTAACGATCACGATAAAACGAAGTATTTCTTTACCACTGTAGTAGAGAATCATTGAGATCGCAGTCGAAACAAAGTGGGTAGTAACAAACAATAACCGGTCCAACTGTTTATGTAACTCTACATTGTTAATTATAACTTGAATTACAGCTTCATTATCATATTTACCAAATTAAGCAAATGGAAAAGCCGGAGATGAATAATCCCCAAGTGTATCAAATCCGAAACACAGTAATGTTTACACTGCTCCACGGCAGAAATAGGCAAAGAAAACCTTCAAAACTATACACATATAGTTCTCAATAGTAAATAATTTACTTGAAAGTGTTTGTTGTATTATGTTACTAGCTTTATCCCGCCACTTCGAATTACGTATTGCGCTCCTTCAAGAGCTCTTTTATTAAAATTATATATTTGCGTGGCGGCCATCTTGAATTTCAAGAATAATAAATTCGTTCTCTGCAATCCTGAGAATCTTGGAAACGATATCCATATTGTTGCTTTGATGAATATAATATTAGTATGGATATGCTCAGATAATTTATACGTCTAGATAGAGTCTCCTGCTGTTAGACAGCCGATGAAAATAGGCCAGGAATATTAGTTTAGTGTGCGTGACAAGATAAGTCTGCCGCACGCGATTTGTCTGCGACTTTGTGTTAGTATGCGTGAATTGCTCAAAATAGAGGTTAGTTCTAAAGTCTATTTTTGCAGCTGTCATTGTCTATCTAGATTCTAGACGTATAAATGATCTGAGTGGATTTTATGCGATCGCCATGTTGAATGTCACAAGTAATCTAAAAAACGTTTGACGCAATTCCGAGAACTGTGGAAATGATTCTCTTTCAGGAATGAAAGGCTTTCAGGCTTACTCTGTGATTTGGACATTTCATCATTCGGTATATTTAACCCTGACTATGTGTGTGCAAAATTTCGTAATGAACGATTGAGTGGTTAAGGTGTGAAAGCGTAACAATTTTTAGTTCAAAAACAAATGGACAAACAGACTGACATTCGAATTTATAATATTTAGGAAAGGTTATTAATAATTATGCTTAGTTGACATCGTAGCACGCTCGTAGCGCAGCGCTACGTCGTCATCCGAACCATTCTACGAGGCGGGCTAGTTAATAGAGCAACAATGAACTAGGTTTTATTTACGCATCGGTACAAAATGTATTGTAACAATCTTTATATTAATTATATGTAAGATAATATAATATATTCAGTTTGAGTTTTCCAAGCAAAATCAAATACTTTTTTATCATTAAATAAGTAGTTATATTTTTTAATAATTTCATCGTTATAAGATAGGTTATATATTTAAGCTTTTTATTTCATTAAATATATTATAAAGATTTTCTGTGATTAAAGCGAATGTTACACATTTAAATAAAATACATTTTAAAGGATTAAAAAACGCGTGTACTTTATTAACTGTATTTTTAAAAATAGGTATACTTCTTTTGGCCCTTTAGGGAAATATTATCAGATTGAATTTTCACAATGCACGCGCACACCGTCATGCAACTTCGACGTCCTGACGGTAGCTGGTCAGTTATAGACCATTTGTATCATACTTCAGCTACTAAGCCTCTTGTAACTCAAATGCCTACTAAACCACAACCAGTGGACGAGAATTAAATAGATTTCAATTTATATACAAGTTTTAAAATAATAAACAAAAAACAATTTCTCTCTAATTGTATAAAAATAATTTAATGATATTTAATTACACGTTATATAACTAAATTATGCGGCATAATAATATTTTCATCGGTTGTATTTAATAAATTATAAAAATAATATTGTATAAAGAATATTACAATATTGTTTTTTTCTATAAACTGAATAAAATGGATTTTTGTTTTGTTACGCCAAAGAAGAATAACTTCTTGCCGGCGAACATAAGTACATACTCACTTTTAACATAAGTTATAAAAAAAGTAATTTTTTATAATTTACTAGCTGACCCAGCAAACGTTGTATTGTCATATATAAAGGGATAAAAAAAAAACAATAATTAAAATTTTGGGGCTTAAAAAATAGATGCCACAAATAGAATCTCAGACCTACCAAGTATATTGTACTCGATTATTATATTCGATTGCCATCTTGTAACCCTATAGCGGATGAGTGGATAGAGCAATATAAAAATCGCGATACAAAAATAGTTGTAGATCGTGGAAGGGTGAAAATTTGAAGTTGTATGTATTTTTAATGCTGAATTATAATAAAAATAATTGTCACAAAATATATTTAGGAGTGGGTCACCCTTATCATTTAGGGGTATGAAAAAAAAATGTATATGTTTTTGAAAACGGCCGTAAATGAAGTCGTCTATTAGTAGCACATTTATAAGTTACAACTCATGAATATATTATCATTATATGTTAACAATCGGAACCTGGAACAAAGTCAAAGTCAAAAATATTTTATTGACATAAAATCAAAAGATTGCTCGTCGACGTCAATCATAACATACATATTAATTACATAAAAGTTTAAATATATACATATTATTAAAATAATACAATCCACTAAAACAATACAAGGCTGAATCATAAAATCTATAAAAAAGCAACTATCATAGTATTCAATTCCATATTGCAATATCGTTTACGTGATCTTCAATACTGTAACAATAGCGTTGTTACCGGTACTAATATAATATATAGCGCTATATTTTGAGGGGCGATGTATATGCTTTTACAACAAGATCCCCGGAAAATTTTCAAAACAAAAGTATTACGATATTCAAAATAATTGTCAAGAAACGTTTGTGTGATAAAGGTTACTTAACATTTGACTTTCTTAATGATACCACAGATTGGGAATGGAGCGACCGCCCTCAGGCTATTAAATAATAAGTTTAATTGTACAATATTACAAAAAAAGGCCCGCTGAGTTTGTTGCGGCCATTCCTCTCATGTCTGAGGCATACGTTTTGGAATGGGTGGTAGTTTTTGACTTTTAATAAGTGATGTCGCATAAATGAAATCCCCCCTCCCCGTCCAGAAATTTAATTCCAATCGTTAAAGTATGATATGAGTACACATAAATATATATATATAATTTCTGGCTGATCCAGCAAACGTTGTATCGCCATATAAAGTAATAAAAAAAAATCAATAATTACAATTTTTGAGGTATAAAATACGTTTCTCTGATCTACCAAATATATCGTACTTAAAATTTATCATACCTTCTACAATAATTATTATATTCGATTGTGGATCAGTGGATGGAACAGAATAATAATATAAAAATGGCGATACAAAAATAGGTGTTGATCGTAGACGGGTGAAAATTTGAAGTTGTTTGTAGTTTTTTCTCTGAATCATAATAAAATAAAAATAAAATAAATTATGTGTGAAATAATAAGGATCACCCTTATTATTTCATACAAATATAGGTCAAGCCGTTTCGGAGGAGTTTGGTAAAAACTACCGCGACATGAGAATTTTATATATAATTATGTATATGCAAGAATTGCTCGATTAAACTTAAATAATAATAATAGTACTTAATGTTGACGTCAACTCTACAATGAAGTTAATAAGAAATATGGAAAAAAATGTATTTTTATGTGTTCTTCTTAATGTTAATGTTTCAATTTTCTTTGTATACCCTTGTTATAAATATAGGTAGCTTAAACGTTAAAAAGGTAACGTAATTATAATATAATTATAGTTTTAAATATATACACAATTTATAAACATTGTTACCTAATAGACAACATTGAAAGTGGATTGGCTTCTAACCAAGTATTTTACGTTGAAATAAAGCTATATACATACCTAACGTAAATTATTATTAAATTCACTGCGATCATTAAACTTCTTTTGTGTATTTCTGGTAACGATTTTTTTTGTTGCGAATATTGTTAATTCTCCATATAATATATTTGTTTCAGTCTGGCGGTGAGTCGACTCGCCAGTACATGACTGATGCGCTGTTATTTATTTATTTTATTGCACGGCAGTGCCACTTACACTAATTAGACGTAACACAAAAAGGAAAAATTACAAACAATAAAGGAATATTAAAGAATCATTCAATTAATAAAAACAAGGGAAGTCCACTGTATATAATTATAATATATCCAAATCGACTTATATTTCACTGTTCACATTTATCCTCGTAAAGATTAAGTAAGAGTTAATCTGCATGCGGCATATCGTAAGAGGACTCACCGGCGGTCAGTAGAAGCAGGCACAGAGCGCGCGCAGCAGTTCCTCGAAGCGACATTGTCACCGACTGACGGCTCGCCACGCGCGCCCCGTATTAATACGAGAGAGAGTGAGGCGCTGCGTAGATACGGCACTCGGCGCGTGCGTCTTTTACTTTATGCCTAAGGCACAGATGCCTCACGAATAGCGGTCTTGTCTCAGACCGAGTTTGTTTTTTTAAGAAAATAAGGGTCGAGTCGACCAAGACGTTCAGCTAATGGTAATTGATACACCTTGCCCATAACAATACAGTGCCGCTCAGGATTCTTGAAATACCCAAAAATTCTGAGAGGAACTACAACAGCGCTCGTCACCTTGATACATAAAATGTCAAGTCTCATTTGCCCAGTAATTTCACTAGCTATGGCGCCCTTCAGACCGACACAGTAATGTTAACACATTACTGCTTTACGGCACAAATAGGCGCCGTTGTGGTACCCATAATCTAGCCGGCATCCTGTGCAAAGGAGCCTTCCACTGGTAAAATGTTTCTCTGGATGGATCTAAATCCTCTACCTCTCTTCATATTCTCTTAAAATAATATTATGTATTCGAAGATTGTTGGAATCAATAGAGACTTATTATTATTACTATATTATTGATAAACTTGTATAATTTGATCACGACTGTACGAGAATGAACGAAATTAACGAAGAATGACACAAGTCGGACACTGCCCTATACCTCAGTATTGATTATTGCGAATATAACATAATATATACTACGGGAAAAGAAAGAGATATGGACAAAAAGCTTTACAGAATGGTATCCAAGAGACGGGAAACGAAGGAAAGGTAGATTAGAAGGTGGGAGAACTAGAGACCGACTGAGAGTAACTTAAGACCGAATAAAGTGGAAGTCCTTTGTCGAGAGACAGATTACTAGTTAAGTTAATTTAAAGTATATTTATAAGAAAAATTAAGTTAGTAATAACAATGGCTACTTTATTTTATTATATACTACGTTCGTAGTCACTATAAAAGCCCCTCTTACTCAATATCCTACAGCTTGTTGTGAGAATTGTTTTAAATATTTTTCATATTATGTGAAATAAAATAGCAAGTATAGTGTACAATTTGTTTATAATCTTTACTCGGGACTTACTTTAACATACATTCTATGCCGTTTAGATTATGGGTACCTACCACAACGGCGCCTATTTCTGCCGTGAAACAGTAATGTGGAAGCATTACTTTTTTTTTTTTATGGAGTAGGAGGACGAGCGTACGGGTCACCTGGTGTTAAGTGATCACCGACGCCCACATTCTCTTGCAACACCAAAGGAATCACAAGAGCGTTGCCGGCCTTTAAAGAAGGTGTACGCGCTTTTTTTGAAGGTACCCATGTCGTATTGTCCCGGAAACACCGCACAAGGAAGCTCATTCCATAGCTTTTTAGTACGAGGGAGAAAGCTCCTTGAAAACCGCACTGTAGAGAACCGCCACACATCCAGATGGTGGGGATGAAATCCTAACTTGTGGCGTATCGTGCGAAGGTGGAATTCGGCGGCAGGAATCAGGTTAAACAGCTCTTCGGAACACTCCCCGTGATAGATGCGGTAGAAGACACACAATGAAGCGACGTCTCTACGCAACGCCAAGTGATCCAGCCGTTCACAGAGCACTGAGTCCCCGACAATTCGAGCTGCTCTACGTTGCACGCGGTCAAATGGATCGAGCAGATACTGGGGTGCGCCAGACCAGAGATGACAGCAATACATGGAGTATTGCTGTCATCCGTGTGTCCGGACCTGCGCTTTGTAGAGCGCTAGAATGTGGGCCGGCTTGAAGTATTGCCGTGCTCTATTGATGACGCCCAGCTTCTTCGAAGCCAATTTGGCTTTGCCCTCCAAATGGCCACGGAATTGGCAATCGCTCGAGATTTCGAGACCCAGTAATCCGATACTAGGCGCGGCTTTAAGAGAAGTGTTCTCGAAGAGCGGTGATACGACAAATGGGGTTTTTTTAGTGGTAAGCGCGCAAACTTGAGTCTTCTGGGGGTTAAATTGGACAAGGTTCAATTTACTCCATTCCGCGACCTTCTCGAGAGAGGACTCGATAGAAGACACAAGTTTCTCCCGGCACTGGTCGACGATTTCCCGAGAGAGACCTGCATGGCCCGTGTATACGGCATCACCAGTGCTGTCGTCCGCATAGCAATGTATATTGGAGGTGTCCAACATATCATTGATATGCAGAAGAAACAGCGTAGGAGATAGCACACAGCCTTGGGGCACTCCAGCATTCACGGGCTTCGGGTTCGAGCAATATCCGTCGACAACGATCTGTATGCTACGCCCAGTGAGGAAGCTGGAGGTCCACTTGCACAAGCTCTCGGGAAGCCCAAATGATGGAAGTTTTGAGAGGAGCGCCTTGTGCCATACACGATCAAAGGCCTTCGCTTTATCCAGGCTAACTGCCAGGCCTTCCCCCTTGCTTTCAATAGCCGCCGCCCATCTATGTGTTAGGTATACCAGAAGATCACCTGCCGACCGTCCATGGCGAAAGCCGTACTGTCGGTCGTTGATCAACTGGTTACCCTCTAGGTATACTAAAAGCTGGCAGCTAATTATGCTCTCCATGATTTTAGAGAGCAGGGAGGTGATAGCAATAGGCCTGTAGTTCGCCGGATCCGAGCTGTCTCCTTTTTTTTGGATCGGATGGACAAGGGCTGACTTCCATGAGTCAGGGACTACGCCTTTGGAATAAGAGTGCCGGAATAAACGCGTTAGCACCGGCGTCAACTCATGGGCACACGTTCTAAGCACGATTGGAGAAATGCCATCCGGCCCGCTTGACTTCCTGACGTCCAACGAAAACAGCGCTCGCCTAACAGTTTTCTGTCTGAACTGTACTTCAGGCATAGAGCTCTGACACCGCGGGATGGTCGGCGGTGTTTTTCCGTTGTCGTCAAGAGTCGAGTTGGAGGCGAAAAGAGTGCACAGAAGCTCGGCTTTCTCTTTTGCCGTATGGGCCAGGGTGTCATTCCTCATGTGCAACGGCGGCATGGACGGCTGGTTGAAGTTACCAATAGCAGCTTTCGACAACGACCAGAACTTGCGTGTTCCGGTCGGGTAACTGGAAAGCTGCTCGCCGATTTTGACGACGTGCTTAGACTTCGCACGGGCGATTTGCCGCTTAATAAATCTGGAGGCACGGTTATATTTCCTCTTAAGAACTTTGCAGTTCGGATCCTTTGTGCCCAGCGCCGCAACCCAAGTTCGATACGCCTGTTTTTTGCAGTCAGATGCTGCTTTAACTGACGCATCGAACCAGGGCTGTGATCTGCCACCGATGGGTACTACAGAGTTTGGTATAAAAATATCCATACCCTGTAGGATCACATCGGCTACTGCAACGGCGCAGGCACTAGGATCATCCGAAGGGAAAAAAACCCTGCCCCAAGGGTAGGATGCAAAAAAGGAACGCATCCTATCCCAATCTGCTGACTTGTAGTGCCAAACGCGGCGGGTCGCTGGTGGTCTGCGACGTTGGCGTCGGATAGGCACTACACTCCTGACCAGGCAATGGTCGGACGTTCCGAGAGGGGCGTCGACAAAGACCTGGTAACCATCGGGATGTGTAGTCAGCAGAAGATCTAATAAGGACGGCATGTGGCTATCCACGTCCGGGAGCCGCGTTGGAGACTCAACCAATTGGGACAGACCATACGCCAATGCAAAATTATGCACAGATCGCCCTGCGTAGTCTGTGGTACGTGATCCAAGCCATTCGGCATTGTGCCCGTTGAAATCACTCAAGACTACGATTTCAGCGGAGGGGATCTGTGCAAGCACGTCGTCAATTGCCGCTTGAACGCAGCCCATGAGATGATCGGTTTCTGCGTTACCACTATGGGACCTGTAGACACACGCATAGATACGGACGCGGTCCTCTAAATCTACGCGGAGCCAGAGAGTAGACAGGTCCCTACCCTCAAAATTGCCGAGACGGCGACAGCAGATATCCTCCCTAACGTACACACATACCCCGGCATGAGGCAAAAGGGATGGCCACCGGTCCTCGACACTAACCTATGCGAAACATAGCGGCACTAGGCCGCTACTTCACGCCGGTATTCTGTGCGAGTGTGGTAATTAACCCGGACGAGTCTGGCCCGATTGTGCTGACGTCATAAGACGGTAGCGTGACTCTCCCACTTCACTTTCTTACTGTGTTTCGGTCTGAAGGACACCGTAGCTAGTGAAATTAATTACTGGGCAAATGAGACTACACATCTTATGTCTCAACGTGAAGAGCGCAGTTGTAGTATCACTCCGAATTTTTGGGTTTTTCAATTATCTTGGGGCACTGCATTGTAATGGGTAATCAATTAACATCAGCTAAACGTCCTGCGCGTCTCGTCGCTTATTTCATAAATAAAAACTTTTTTATTTGAACCATCACTGACACGAATCACGGCTTCAGGACGACTCGATCCCTTTGTCCTTTCGTTACTAAAATTAACTCATTGTGTCTTAACGGATAAATTTATTGCGTACATAATGCGTTAAGTGTCTTTGTTGTATTCAAAGAAATGGGCACAAATAAAACGAAGTCAAATGAGATATAAACGATTGGAAGTCCACGGACGCGATTCGGATATATCTTGCTGAGTTACGTTCGACCATTATACTGTCGTATATGTATATAATACGACCATCGTTCCTTTCTCTTTTTTAATATTCACATGTTTTTTTTTTAAATGAAAATAAGGGACGAGACAAGCAGGACATTCAGCTGAAGGTAATTGATACGACCTGCCCATAACAATGTAGCGCCGCTCAAGATTATTGAAAAACCCAAATATTCTGAACGGCAATACAATTGAAGACTACCTTGAGACATAAGATGTTAAGTCTCATTTGCCCAGTAATTACACAAGCTACGGCGCCCTTCAGACTGAAACACAATAATGCTTACACATTACTGCTTCATGGCAGAAACAGGCGCCGCTGTGGTACCTATAATCCGGCATCTGGTGCTAAGGAGCCTCCCAATTTCCACTAGACCCTTTCATTTCAATAATTAAACCCATTTACAAAATAAACGGGCACCCAAAACGTTTCTGTATAACTATGGAAATCTTAAACATAAAAGTTTTTATATGCATTCAATTATTTAATAATAATTGTCTACGTATTGAAAAGTACTGGCAAGTAAAATAAAATGATCCAAATTTAAAAAATAACAAAAGTTATTTACAAATATTCTATTCGATACGACAAATTTTATACTGTAATGTTATGGCAGACAAGACAATTATCGCTGGTAATATAGTGAATCTTCTTAAAGGAGGCTGTACTCCAATGTTGTGTCGGAACGGTTTGGTGTTAGTCGTTCCACTGTTCATAGACGGGTGACGTAGACGCTTACTTAAGTGAGGTCGGGATCCGCGGTTTTGATTGACCAACACGAAGTCCCGATATCAATCCTATTGAGCATCAATGGGACTTACGACGTGTTAGAGCTGTATACCCAACCGAATATCCGAGAGCTTAAAATTGCTGTTGCCGCCGAATGGTAGCGTATTCCCCGAGAACTCATAAAGAAACCTCGTACAAAGCATGCCACGAAAAATTGCAGCAGTTATTTCAGCCAGTGGAGGCCACACTCGATATAAATATTTTGTTGCTTTTAAGTTTTAGTAAATAAAGGAGAAAGACAATTGAAGTTACCTTTATTTATTTTTTTGTAAAATGGGTAATTTACTAAAAATCAATATAAAACAAATTAACGATCAACTTAATTAACAAAAAAAAAAGTGTTTTTACATCAGTAAATATATTTTTATCTTTTTTTGTATGCATGCATTTAACAACCAACTTTCCCTTTTACAACTGTTAGTAGTAAAAGTACCTACGAGCGCGCTGTGGTCTGAAAAAAGATGTCGTGACAAGGATTGGGAAAGGAATGCTGGATTGTTTGGACACGTGGAGCGAATGAATGAAGAAATAATGACTTAAATCGATCGCGGGAGACCTCCTGGAACATTCATCGACCAAATTTGGGGGGTCGTATTGAGAAAAGGAAAGGTCCGAAGTACCTGGAATCGGCGACCATGTATGAAAGCTGGAAACTATAAAATAACATTTTTTTAATTTTTTTGCTAAGTGTAAAAATGTCTTAATGCGTATAGCTATTTTCACTTAAACTAATTAAATCGACGGCGAGTGGTCTCCTCGCCCAATACCCAAAACAACAAAATACTTTCTTAGTTTCTGATTATAAATAATCATGAACACATACTATCATTGCTGACAATCCAAAGCGTAACGTTCGCGGTTGCGGCACTCGCGATATCATTATACGAAGTAGTGTCGTATCTGTGTTAATTGTTCTGTGTGTATGAGAGTAATATTTCGCTCGGCGCGGACCGACATACAAACAGATAGATTACCCAGTGAGGGCAACGCGGTGGCGGTGATGGTTTTTCTGGTGTTAGCCGCGCACGTCACACTGTAACAGATTGATACATCACGCTAAATTATTGATATAATAGGATCAGTTTAGAAAAAACGTGTTTCGATCCATATCAATAAATTATAGAGATTTTCATTATTCAATCACAGAAAAACTAATGAATTCAATTAAGTCTTCTTAGTTTTATTCCTTAGACACTTCTAAGGGCCAACCTTATCTAAAAAAAATTGCGATATCTTCATTTAATGTAAAGTTTTAAGAAATAAAGATTTTTAAGCACTACGTGCTCAGTCGTGTTTGTACGCGGACGAATGTGCGGGTATCAGCTAGTTGCGAATAAAGTTGAAAATACGTAAATCTATCTTGCGGCACTTTCTACTTCAGGCTACGCTTTATCTATAACTAGCTGACCCGACAGACGTTGTTCTGTTCATAATAAAATCTCTTGCGGATGGAATTTTGGAAAATCCGTTCTTAGCTGACCTCTACTCGTTGAAAAGAATATTCCTACCAAATTTCAAGTCTTTAGTTCTAATGGTTCTAGAGATATCGTGATGAGTGACTGTATACGTGGAAATCTCTTTTATATTTATCTATAATATAGTGTGTTGTGTTTTGTATGTTTGCGATCCAATTAGCCCAACATGTTCTCGAGAGACGCGTTGTTTCGAGAGAACCACCATAGAATGTAATATTGTCATCAGTAGATAATTCTCAAAGACACGTGTCGCTAATTATATCTAGGTAGGTATATTGTGTTATGTTGTTGTTGTTCTTGTAACTCATCGGTTTTACGATGTCTATGAGCCTGATAATCAGTTACACGAGGAACCGTTATAAACATCAATACGGCTAGCGGCTCGTGGCTGCACTTCTCGTAAGCTCCAAGTACTTATCATATTTTTATGTTCGCAAACTCCGTATACACTTATAAACAGAAATACGTCCATTTAAGCCCAATCGGAGTGATTGTAAATCTCGTCGATTCGACATTTGCGAAATTACTGGGCAAATGTGAATTAACATCTTATGTCTCAAGGTGAGAAGCGCAAGTGTAGTGCCGTTCAGAGTTTTTGGGTTTTTTAAGAATCCTGCGCGGCACTGCATTGTAATGGGCAGGCCGTATCAATTACCATCAACTGAAGGTCCTGCTCGTCTCGTCCCTTATTTTCACTAAAAAAAGGGTAAGAAAAAATTATATTTAAAACTTCAATATTGCTGTTTTGAAGTCTTCAATATGAAAATGACTTCCGATTTCTGCTGCTGTTGTATATACAGTTTGTAGTATTAACTTTTCATTAAATTTTATTCGACATTTATTTCTCAATTATAATTTGCATAAACATTATAACCACAATCGACAAATAATATGCAAAATGGCACCCGATCCCCATGCCTTCTCTCGCACAAGTTCAGGATATTATTTGCTGTATGTATGTAGTAAGTAGCAACAGATATATATGACATTGAGGTTCCCTAGCTACCGGCTACGTAGTCATGTTTGTTTTTTTGTTTGTTTCGTCATCGTGTTTGCGTGCCGCGGCGGCGGCTCGTGTGCTGATAACGCTACATTAGCCACGCTTGTAAACAATTCTGACCCTTAGCAGGGCTCAAGGTCTTCTCGCCGACGGAGGAAACCTGTTGGCGTGACTGTCTCCTGAGGAGACCACGAGATTCAAATATTTTTATTCAAAATAGGATGTGACATCACTTATTGAAAGTCAAAAACTACCACCCATTCCAAAATGAATGCTTCAGGCCTGAGAAGAACGGGCGCAACAAACTCAGCGGGCTTTTTTTTTATCAAAACATATGTTCTCAAAGTAACATTGTACAATTTAACATATTATTTAATAGCTTGAGGGCGGACGCCCCAATTCCAATTTATGGTATCATTAAGAAAGTCATGTTATAGTAACCTTTACCACACAAACGTTTTTTAACAATTATTTTGAATAACGTAATACTTTTGTTTTGATCATTTTCTGGGATTCTGTTGTTAAAGCATATACATCGCCCCACAGAAGACTTGCTAACTCGACTTAGCCGAGTAGTAGGCATTATAAGCTTATGTCTGTTCCTGGTGTTAACATTATGGTTATAGAGAGCGATCATACTATACGGCAAGCCCGATCGTTCTCTCAAATCATTGCTTTTTCTTGATTCTTGTGCAGCCTTTCGGCTCGAATATTTATGTTCCTTGAATAGCTATTGTCATTTGTTTTCATCAAACGCGTGTGGGTTTAAGTCTATGTAGCAAAACATGCCTTTTTATGACAAGACAAAAAATAAAGTTCAGTATTCTGTGAGTTACGAACTATTTTTTTAACCATTGCTGGCGCAGTTTTATTATTTTTATATATTTGTGGTAGCATTGTTCTAGTCTACAAAGTGCTCAATTAACAGATGCCAAAACACTTTACTGGAGTTTTGACTGTTACGTCAAAAAAGTATATGTTTAATGTGCACTCATGGTAGCGTAACAGTCACCTCTAACGCGAGAAAATCACTACGTAATTGAACACGATGTCAAAGAACTTCTTACGAATCGCAATGAATAATATTGTCTCATTTAAGTGAAACAGGCAATAAGAGCCGTTATGTACACCAAAAAGGTCGCAGGCAAAAACTAACATGAAACACATTCGAGATAACTGCAAATATACAGAATTTAATGAACATAGATAAGCGACGATAGCGCGATGGATTCCGTATGGCAACGGGGCGGGGTCGGGACCCGGCTTGCACTGATGCTGCATGCGATTGTGAACCAAAACATTCCAGATTCTTTCTTTAACGAGAACACGGCTGTAGATAAAACACTGCATTCGTATCACCCTCCAAACTTGTCATTATATGATTAACTAAACCAATTTGTGGAGCTCAAAACTTTACATTATGATTATCGCATTATTGAAAGAAGCCACCCGCTCCAAGATGACGCCAAAAGCAAAGAAAATGATAATTTATTTATTTATTAAGGAAACAAACGGATACATCACTATAGTACAAATAAAGTTAATTAAATATACAAATTACAATATTAGATATATCCTAGAACAGTTTCACTGAGAACACAAAAGAATACAATTTTACATACATGACAACAGAACGATAGGATAAGTAAACAATTCAAATTCAAATATTTTTATTCAAAATAGGATGTGAAATCACTTATTGAAAGTCAAAAAAAACTACCACCCATTCCAAATTGAATGCCTCAGGCCTGAGAAGAATGGGCGCAACAAACTCAGCGGGCTTTTTTTTTCATCAAAAGTATGTTTTACAATTAAAGTAACATTTACAAAGTAACATTGTACAATTAAACGTATTATTTAATAGCCTGAGGGCGGTCGCTCCATTCCCAATCTGTGGTATCATTAAGAAAGTCATTTATGTTATAGTAACCTTTACCACACAAACGTTTTTAACAATTCTTTTGAATAACGTAACACCTTTGTTTTGAACATTTTCTGGGATCTTGTTGTAAAAGCATATACATCGCCCCACAAAAGACTTACTAACTCGACTAAGCCGAGTAGTAGGCATCATCAGTTTATGTCTGTTCCTGGTGTTAACATTATGGTTATGACAGTTTCTGGCAAATTCACTTATGTGCCTATGAACATACATTACATTATCAAGAATATATTGAGAAGCAACAGTCAAGATGTTAATTTCTTTGAATTTTGCTCTCAATGATTCTCTAGGACCTAGGTTATAAATAGCGCGAATAGCCCTCTTCTGCAGCACAAATATTATAACAATATCAGCAGCGTTGCCCCATAGCAATATACCATAGGACATAATACTATGGAAATAACTAAAGTATACTAGTCACGCCGTATCTATGTCAGTTAATTGTCTAATCTTTTTAACCGCGTATGCTGCAGAACTAAGTCTGTTCGCCAATCCATCAATATGGGGGCTATAGAATATTTAGGCGAATACACAGTATTATATAAATAAAGACACAGACAGGGATATAATAATGAATAAAGATACAAGGTTTAAGGTAAGGACAGTAATTGTTGTTTAAACTTAGTCTTAAATGCAGCAGTAGAGGAGTGCGAAAACAGGTCGACATTAATGTGAGAATCCAATGATGAACACATACTGTGAAGAGGCGCGCGAAACCCAATATTGGTTCTAGGAGTCGGTAGGTTGAAAGTTCTGTGCGTGCGTAAAGACCTGGCAGGAACATTGAATGGCAAAAGCTCGAGAAGTTCAGGACAAGCTAGTTCATTCACACATATTTTTCTTAAGGTGACACAGTCTATTAAGTGACGTCTTTGGCTAAGTGAAAGTAAATTGTATGTTTTTAAAAGTTCATTGTAGTTATTTTTTTTTATGGAATAGGAGGACAAACGAGCGTACGGGTCACCTGTTGTTAAGTGATCACCGCCGCCCACAATCTCTTGCAACACCAGAGGAATCACAGGAGCGTTGCCGGCCTTTAAGGAAGGTGTACGCGCTTTTTTTGAAGGTACCCATGTCGTATCTTCCTGAAACACCGCACAAGGAAGCTCATTCCACAGCTTTGTAGTATGTGGAAGAAAGCTCCTTGAAAACCGCACTGTGGAGGACCGCCACACATCCAGATGGTTAGGATGATATCCTAACTTGTGGCGTGTCGTGCGAAGGTGGAATTCGGCTGCAGGAATCAGGTTAAACAGCTCTTCGGAACACTCCCCGTGATAAATGCGGTAGAAGACACACAATGAAGCGACGTCTCTACGCAACGCCAAGTGATCCAGCCGTTCACAGAGCACTGGGTCCCCGACAATTCGAGCTGCTCTGCGTTGCACGCGGTCAAATGGATCGAGCTGATACTGGGGTGCGCCAGACCAGAGATGACAGCAATACTCCATGTGTGGCCGGACCTGCGCTTTGTAGAGCGCTAGTATGTGGGCCGGCTTGAAGTATTGCCGTGCTCTATTAATGACGCCCAGTTTCTTTGAAGCCAATTT
>CATIXQ010000012.1:9358503-9400168 GCA_949711755.1 Leptidea juvernica | reverse complement strand
TCTATCTCTAAGTCAAGCTACATTCTAATTAGCATCAGGTAAGGTCGTAGTAACCACAGTTCGTTTGTTTTGCAAATAACAGTGATCCGGTTAATTAACGGACTATTTGTGGTTGTATTTGGCGAAGTGCAACCTCTGCTATGTTAGGCCGCCATTCCAAAACTTTCTTGCCCTACACATATTTTGTATAATGAATTATATGATAATATCTGACAGCAAGTAATACCAACATTTATAACTGTAACTGTTCTGATATTTTTTTATCAATATTAAAATCTGAATTTTTTACTAGCTCACTAAGATACACAAAAGATATAGAGCTATTTATTATAAAAGGAGGAAAGAATCCTTGAAATAAATCTTTTATTTATTTATTTAAATAGTTACACCAACAATACATCATTATACAATTAAAATTTTAGCAAGTACACAAGGGATAGTACAATACGACATGTCTTTACAGGTGTAAACAACATATACAATAGTACGAAAAGAATAATAAAGTTGAACAATTAAACATAATAAAATTAAAGATAAGAAGAGTTATACAAAATTGATGATAAAATATGACTTAAATACATTTCTATTATAAAAAAAGAGATTTATACAATATATAACTATACAACAATACAATAATTTACTTATAATATTTAACTCACATAACTAATATCTTAATATTTTAATGCAGTCGGTTTTAAATTTATTGATATTAATCATATGAAAAATATCTATGAATCAAACATATTATGTTAAATATTCGTGTATATATACTAAAAAATTATTACATCATTTGATTACAGTACAGATTGGTACATCGAAGTGCAACACAACATTAATAAATCATTGGAATGATAATTAGTTCGTAGTTGAAATACATTAATTACATTTCAATTATGAACGTCAGTTGTCATGATGAATATGATTTATTTTATACTTTATATTGTTGCTCCTGAGGGATATAATTTGATCTTTATAATATATAATTGGACGTAATTCCAGAAAAACGTTTCAAACCACAATCACGTCGAGTAATATTTATTAAACTTTAATCATTCCTTAAAATGTGATACTTGTGGCTTGGAACGTTTTTCAGGAACTACGTCCAATTATGTACAGAAAAAAATTGTGAACGTTAAAATAGCCACACTTTATGCAGATGAGTTCTTATATAACTTACCAAATAACAATAATTGTATCTCTGTCTGTCTCTTTATTTAACTAATGTAATTGACATGTCTTTCTGGAGAACTATCTTTTACGGAGAGGTGATAAATTTATTAAATTAGCAGTTATATTGCGGAAATCCATAATTATTTTAATGATATAGATAGGCAGTAAGGTCTTACTTATTAAATAAAATGTTTAAGTGTTTGTGAACTAATCCGAATCAATGGAAAATCGTAATATTTTCTACAACATTTTTTGAAGTTACTAAAATATAAAAATTATACTATTATATACATATGTATCCTACCTATACGTCAATTGTATTGGGTTCAAATAGAAACATTACTGTATTTATGAAAATTCTTAAGAAGATAAGATAAAAGAGAGATAAAAGAGTAAGCCGGCATTTGGTGAGGTTGTGGCCATCCTTTCTGGCGATATGCCCAAAGAACTCTAAGATTCTACGGAGGCAGATGGATGAGAGTCTGGTTTTTACACCTAGAATGTGAAGGATGGATTGGTTGGTGCGGAATGCTGTCCAAGGGATTTCAAGCATCTTCCTCCAGCACCATGTCTCAAAGTCATCAATCCGATCTCTGTCGGCCTTCTTTAGTGTCCATGTCTCAGCCCCATAACTGAAGATGCAAAAAATTAGACTGTTGACTAGACTCATTTTAGTTTTTCGTGGGATGTTACGGTCACGCCATATTTTTCGAAGTTGAGACATTGCAGTTTTGGCCATTCCAATGTGAAGTCTAACTTCCAGCTCGTATGACCCGTTGTTACTCATGCTAGACCCCAGATAGGTGAAATTGTCCACCTGTTCTAGATTCAGCGCCCCAGTAATTGTTAGCTTTTTGGCGCGGTCGACTACCATAAGCTTAGTTGTTGTGGTTTATTGTAAGGCCTAGTTCCAAGTTGAAATTATAACGATGGCAAAATATGAAGTGTGGAGGAATCTAAAAGTATGGTGGACTAAAAATAAGTCTACCTACTATCTAACATTTTACTTTTTTTACATTAATCTTAATTTTTATAGTAAAACTCAAACTAAAGTACTTAAGAGCTCGGGAAAACCCAATGAACTGAAAGTCCAGCAACGCGCTTAGATAAGTGTCAAGATCAATATTAGCTCGTGGAACTATTTACAAAGCAAATTTATGTATAATATTGTTCTACTTTTAACAAACAGTTTTTTATGATAATAAGAGACGGGACGAGCAGGACGTTCAGCTGTTGGTAATTGATACGCCCTGCCCATTACAATGCAGTGCCGCTCAGGATTCTTGAAAAACCCAAAAATTCTGAGCGGTACTACTAGTGTGCTCGTCACATTGAGACATATGTATATATATGTGAAGTCTCATTTGCCCAGTAATTAGCTACGGGGATCTTCAGACCGAAACACAATTATGCTTACACATTACTGCTTCATGGCAGAAATAGGCGCCGTTGTGGTAAAAGTTCCAAGGTCAAATCTCAATAACATTAACAATGTGAATTTTTCGTAAGTTTAGTTATTTGTTACCCAATCACACATTAGTGGCTTGAAAAATTTCGACAAAAGTGTGCACACAAAAATAAATTATAATAAAATTTAAATTAAAATATTTAGGAAAGGAATTAAACACGTACAACTACTATTTCGACTCCTGTCAACCGTAGTCCCTCTTGAAAATGAGAACCTGCTAAGGTCATGAAACGTCTGGTTAAATAAATAATAATAATATAACTTTTAGGCAAAACCTTCAAATTAGACTAAAAAAGACATTTTTTATGAAACAAACTCTTCCAAAATAATTATGATTTTTTACTATTTATTGCAAACAATATCGATAGTAAAGTTAAGTTAAAGAAATTCCTATAATTTATTTGTATTGTATTATCAGGCGCACTTTTACTCGCTTTATTTCGCATCGTAAAATAATGCTAGCAATAATAAATAATACCTTCTATATTAAGTAATTTCATTTTAAAAAGTAATAATAATATAAAAAAAGCCTTGATACTATTGTATACTTGTCACCTAAAGAAAACTGTATGTGTTACTATGTTAGAAAACGTTAGGATAAGGATAGAACAATATATTATTAGGAAATTACTGTTATAATATTTTTGGTAAGAGTCATAATAAATAATTTACACGTATATTGTAATTATACCCACCAACTCTCGTAATAGTAAGAGATGTGAGGAGAAGAGTCCTTACCACCTCCACCATGAATGTCGGAAAAAAATGACCCGTCTCACGATGCCGCCACAAGCCATGAAATTGAAACGAGTATAACGTAAATTGCAAGCAAACTAGATAAGACATTCTTAACAATATATGTTGCATATGCTGCAACTTAAGCTAAATGACTATGATTATATTTCGTCTACTAAATATATGTGGGGACAGCTGTCGACGTGTGCAAATGACGAGTCTTGAGTCAGTTGTCTCCGGGCCCCGTTGCGCATTAGACGAGTTTTTATTAATAAACAATGGATGTGTAATTACTCGTTTGATTTAATCATGGCCCATGAGGAGATGACTCAATATTGGTGACCCCGACGAACACCGACCCCAAAAAATCTTTTCGGTGGTGCAAGTGACTTTGGTGAACTGAATAAGTGGACAAATTAAGTGCCAATTTTGATGATGAATCCGGTACCAGGACAGTTATCTCAGACTGCTGCCCAGCAGGGGCCACTGCAAATCAAGCCGGAGCTTAGTGACGTGTAGGCAATTTCTGTCACTAACCGTATTCCCGAAATTTGGACTGACCAGCCAAGAGCCATTAACCATCGCCATGAACCATACATCAAAGCGGAAGCGGTACTAGGTCCTCAAAAGATTGCTGATGAAGCTCAGTTCCAGATCGTTGTGTCAAAACTGGGTAAAGAGGCTATACAGCAGGTAACTGATTTACTGATCAAGCCCCTTGACAGTAAAAAATAGTTAGGTTAGCCAATTTAGAGAAACCTCTCAGCACTTCGCGTGAGAGAGACTCCAGTCGTTTCCGTCAACGTTCCCGGTCTCGCAATCACAGCCAGACCCGTCGCAGCCATCAGAGCGAGGACTGGCTCTGTTTCTACCACTTCCGATTCAAGGAGCGCGCCAACAAGTGTGTGCAGCCCTGTTCCTGGAAGAAGGGAAACTAGAATGTGCGCAGGTACATGAGGCGGATATCTGTGCAGTTTCCCCAACGCATCGCCTACGTGTTATGGACTACAAGAGTGGTTACAATTTTTTAGTAGATACAGGTGCGAATGTTTCTGTTATTCCGGTAAGAAAACGTTATTGTAATAATTATTCTAAGTTATCCGATTACAAACTATACGCAGCTAACGGTACTGAAATTCGAACCTTCGGTATAAAGTCATTACCGTACCGCTGGGATTTTATCGTAGCCGACGTAAAACAGCCGATTCTCGGTGCCGATATTTTAAGCGCATATAGTTTGTTAGTGGATATAAGGTCACGCAAGTTGATAGATAAGGTGACTAATTTGAATATTTCAGCATCTATTGTGAACTGTAACGTAGCTTCTGTGAACACTATTGACAAAAGTCATCCATACTGGGATGTAATTTGTAAATAACCAGATATTACTAAACCTGTTAATTATAAGAATAGTCCTAAGCATAATGTGTATCACTACATAGAAACTACAGGTTCTCCAGTTCACGCTCGTGCTCGACAACTTCCGCCAGATAAGTAAAAACGTGTAAGGGAGGAATTCAAGGTAATGCAGGAGATGTCGCCCATCGAAAAGCCCATGGTCTAGTCCGTTGCACGTAGTACCTAAGAAAAACGGCGAGATTAGGCCATGCGGAGACTATGGGCGATTAAACGCGATAACAAATCCGGATCGGGAATTCAAGGTAATGCAGGAGATGTCGCCCATCGAAAAGCCCATGGTCTAGTCCGTTGCACGTAGTACCTAAGAAAAACGGCGAGATTAGGCCATGCGGAGACTATGGGCGATCAAACGCGATAACAAATCCGGATCGTTATCCCGTGCCGCGTTTACACGATTTTGCTTATCTGTTGGATGGTAAGACTATTTTTACTTGAATTGACGTTATTTGAGCCTACCATTGCATACCTATTTTCCCGGATGACATTGAAAAGACCGCGATCACGACACCCTTTGTACCTTTTGAATTCCCAATGATGACTTTCGGTTTACGTAACGCAAGTCAAACTTTTCAACGGTTTATGGACCATTCGGTACTTCAAGGTTTTGATTTTTTATTTACGTTTATTGATGACGTAGTCTTCAGAGTCGGTAGAATAACATAAAGAACATTTACACTACGTTTTTGAACGTTTTAGTAAATTCGGTTTATTTATTAATCTCAGTAAATGTTGTTTTGGAAAATCAGAAATTGAATTTTTAGGGCATACAATATGTAAGAATGGCATTCGACCTTTAGTTAGCAAAATCGAAATTATTAAAAATTATCCAAAGCCTAAAACGATTGATGAGTTACGTCGCTTCTTAGAAATGATAAACTTTTATCGTTCTCATGTTCCCAACGCAGTTAAGTATCAAATAGTTTTAAGTAATTATTTACGTGGTGCGAAGAAAAGAGACAAAACACCCATTGTATGGACATCCTGTGCTGACGAAGCTTTTGATCGGTGCAAGGCGTGTTTACAAGAAGCGGTCACGTTTTCTGCCCCACGTTGCGAGGTTCCAATTTCATTAATGACTGACGCTTCAAATTCTTGCGTTGGAGCAGACTTACAACGATATGTAGATAATAAGTGGAAACCGTTAGGTTATTTTTCGCAAAAAATTTCAGATGCTCAAACCAAGTATTCCACGGATGATCGCGAATTACTAGCAATTTACTTAGCGATTCGTCATTTTAAAGATTTAATAGAAGGCCGTAAGTTACATATTTACACAGATCATAAGCCCTTAATTTACGCTTTTAAAAAAACGAGGTGCGAAAAAGAAACACCTAGACGAATAAGACAGTTAGCATTCATTAGCGAGTATACTACCGACGTTAGACATTTTACAGGTTCCGAAAACGTGGTAGCAGATTCCTTATCACGCATAGATACGATACACTGTCCTACCTCTATTAATAATGAGGAGTTGTCAGACGCTCAAGGTGCGGATGAGGAGCTCTTACACATCATCAATGACGTTAATAAGCGAACTCAATTCAAGAAAATAGTTAAGCCCATGTGTAGCAAACCTATAGTCTGTGAAATATCGACGAACAACATTAGGCCGTACTTACCTAAGCATTTTCGTAGATTAGCTTTTGACACAATACATAATTTAGGACATCCAGGCATACGCTCATCTAGAAAAATGGTGTCTAGTAAATTTTTTTGGCCATGTATGAATCGTGACATTGGGATTTTGTCTAAGAACTGTTTAGCATGTCAACGCACTAAAGTAGTCAGACACACTAATTCAGCCGTGCAAGCTTTTCCATCTTGTGGTAGATTTGAACACGTGCACATAGATCTCGTTGGACCTCTTCCAAGGACGTCAGAAGGATTCAGGTATTGCCTGACTATGATAGACAGACGCACACACTGGCCGGAATCATTTCCTCTTAAGGATATTACTGCGGAAGCTGTAGCCAAGTATGTGTATGATGGTTGGATATCACGTTTCGGTTGTCCTTTAAGGATAACCAGCGATCAGGGACGCCAGTTTGAGAGTGACTTATTTGCTAAGCTTATGGTGTTGCTGGGTATCAATAAAATCCGAACAACCCCATAATCACCCACAAAGCAATGGCGCCATAGAAAGGCGGCATAGATGTTTAAAAGTTTCATTAACAGCGCGTTTAATTCAAAAATCATCATCCTGGGTTGACGAATTATCAACCGCATTGTTAGGTCGTAGAGCAGCTCTTCGAACGGACAGTAAGCTTAGTGCAGATTTCACTTACATTCAAATGTTGCGTGGCATTTTGAAAGGTTTAAGACCTAATTCCAAGTCTCATAGTAATTCGTCATTTTTTGTTCATTCTGATCTGAAAGACTGTGAATATGTTTTCGTTCGTAACGAGCTACATAAACCATTAAAGCCAACGTATGACGGTCCGTACCATGAGTTGAGTCGTAAATCTAAGGTGTATAAAGTTGAATTTCCTAACAGAACTGTTCAAATATCTATTGACCGATTGAAACCAGCATATTTCTTATTGAATTCAAGTGCGACAGTTGAACATGACACCGACTTACTTACTATGACGATACGCTCAGGTCGTGTTACGCGGAGACCTGTACGTTTTGCTGATTTTAAGTTTTAAGTGCCCGTTGCACCAAATATTTTTAAGCTAATGTTTAAGCAACGGAATAACATTATAATTTTTTTTTGATGAGTTGTGTGTTTCGCGCTAATAAATAGAAGTTATTGCGCAGAAAACATAATATTATATTTCATTTTAACGTTCAGTTAACAACTGTTTGGTTTTTGTTTTGCATTATTAATTAACATTACCTTTTTATAAAATGGGCAATTATAAGTCTAAAGAAGTTAACAATAATGTGGCTTTGGCCCAGGCCCAAGTAACTACGGTACAAGAGAGTGTAGAAAACAAACTGAATACATTAGGAATTGTATTAATAGTTACCACGGTGCTACTTGTCATCGTGGTTCTGTATGTAATGAAAAGGTACTGTAGAGCCAAAATGCAATATTGGTAGAGGAGACAAGTAATGCACATTGCGCAACCGATACACGTTCAACAACAACCCTCTGTTGTACAATTAGTGTAATTGTATTTTTTATGTGTAATGTTTATTATGTAATATATTTTGTAATGTGTAAACAGAAAATATTTAAAAAAAATGTTTATTAAGTAAAAGTTTTTTTTAAGAGTTGTGGGGACAGCTGTCAACGTGTGCAATGACGAGTCGTGAGTCAATTGTCCCCGGGCCCCGTTGCGCATTAGACGAGTGTTTATTAATAAACAATGGACGTGTAATTACTCGTTTGATTTAATCATGGCCCATGAAGAGATGACTCAATATATACATTTCTTATATTATTCATTGCTCGCTTGTCCGCCCACATAGGCCTCCTCTATCCAGTCCCGCAATCTTTTAGAAATCATCTTCCCATCGTATCTCTCTCTCTATATATCTTTTTCACCACTCTATACTATCTTTCGTCCATTTATCATCTTTGCTTCTCATCACATGTCCTGTCCAACGCCATTTTAGATGTTTAACTGTTTTTTCATAACTTTCCATTTCTGTTTTCTTTCTTATGTTATTCTTACTTCATCTAGCTTTCTTATTTTCAACAACAACAACGGAGAGAAAATTAGTAGTCGTTTTATTTATTTTTATCCAATATTTTTTATTATTAAAGTAACGGTACTAGTAAACCTTCACGGTATATGGTACGTTAAAGGGCCGCCGCGTTCTCGAAAACAAAAAACTTTTCGAAGCCGAATCTTAAAAGGCACCTAAGTCCTGGCTTATGGTTTTTAACATCGTTAAGTTATTACCAATAAAATAAAGCTACTTTTAGTATATTTATTTATTTATTTATTAAGGAAACAAACAGATACATCACTATAGTACAAATAAAGTTAAATAAATATACAAATTACAATATTAGATATATCCTAGAACAGTTTCACTGAGAACACAAAAGAATACAATTTTACATACATGACAACAGAACGAAAGGATAAGTAAACAATAGAATATTTAGGCGAATACACAGTATTATATAAATAAAGACACAGACAGGGATATAATAATGAATAAAGATACAATGTTTAAGGTAAGGACAGTAATTGTTGTTTTAACTTAGTCTTAAATGCAGCAGTAGAGGAGTGCGAAAACAGGTCAACATTAATGTGAGAATCCAATGATGAACACATTCTGTGAAGAGGCGCGCGAAACCCAATATTGGCTCTAGGAGTCCGTAGGTTGAAAGTTCTGTGCGTGCGTAAAGACCTGGCAGGAACATTGAATGGCAAAAGCTCGAGAAGTTCAGGACAAGCTAGTTCATTCACACATATTTTTCTTAAGGTGACACAGTCTAATAAGTGACGTCTTTGGCTAAGTGAAAGTAAATTGTATGTTTTTAAAAGTTCATTGTAGTTAGCCCTACCACAATTCATACGATAGTTTAAAATGCGTAAGAATTTCTTTTGTACAGCCTCCAGCTGCGTAACATATATAGCATAATGGGGATTCCAGATTGGACAGGCATATTCCAACTGAGACTGCACGAGCGTTTTATAAAGGTAAATATGTGGCTTTATCTTTGAAAGGTCTGGTGACACGGGTTATGAAGCCTAACATTCGGTAAGCTTTATTAATAATTATGCCCACAGGCTTGTCCATGGTTAGTTTAGGGTCAAGAAGGACCCCAAGATCCCTGACAGAGTGAACAGATTCAAGGGCATGATCTCCAAGGGTTGGACGTGATTATATGCTGACACTTATTATAATTTAGAAATAATTTGTTTCTTTTGCTATAGTCGTCGAGCCTATCAAGATCTTCCTGTATTAGTGACACATCAGAAGGTGTAAGTATCTTTTTATATAACTTTAGATCATCTGCATAGAGTAAATAATTGCAATGTAGGAAGCACGTCGATATGTCGTTGATAAATAAGGAGAAAAGCAACGGCCCAAGGATTGAGCCCTGGGGATGTCACTAATACTTGAGATGAAGTATACCCATTTAAAATCACCGATTGAAAAGGATTATGTAGGTAAGATGTAAACCATCGCAAAAGATTTCCTTTAATACCATTAAAAGACAACTTTTGTAAAAGCATTATATGGTCAACTTTGTCAAATGCCTTCTGAAAATCTGTATAGATTGTATCTATCTGATGTTTACTATCCAAACCGCTGAAAACATAATTAGTAAAAACAAGGAGATTAGTTAGAGTAGATTAGCCCGTTGCAAAGCCATGCTGTTGGTCTATAACAACATGCTTTAGGCAGGAATAAATGCTTCGATGCACTAATCTTTCGAGGACCTTAGGGATTGCGGAAAGGATTGAGATTGGGCGGTAATTTTCAACATCACTCTTAGAACCTGACTTAAAAATAGGCGTTATATAAGATAATTTCCAGCAATGAGGAAAATCACCACCGGAGAGACACTTATTGAATAAAATCTGTAGAGGTATACATATTGACCGATATGTACGCTTGAGAAAAACTGACCTAATTTGATCTGGACCAGGGCCTTTATTAGAGTCAAGCATATACAATTCTTTACTAATTTCCTCTTTACAAAAACATAAATTATTTATAAGGATATGCGAGTCACTGGAATGGCTCTCGTCAACCGTGTAACCAGTGTCTCGACTTGAACCAGTTTGAGATTCAAAAACTGACTGAAAATATTTTGAAAACATGTCTGCTTCTGTTCAAGCACTGTGTTTCGATTTGAAGTGCGCCTTAGCTGGTGACATTACTGGCCTAGAATGACAAGCGGATACGCGGTGGCACTCCATTGTATAGGGCCGACGATTCACATACCCAACGTTTATAAAAAACACAAACGTTATAAATAGCGATATATAATTTTACCACCTCTTCTAATTTTCGCTAGAGACTTGGCTACCGACCTAGGTATCGGAACACTAGGAAAAAAATTGTGCTCGTATGTCCTTTTATAACTCAAGAATGGCTTGACTGCCAATCATGAAATTTGCTGTGGAGTAACACAGCAAATACGTCACTGAGGTGTTAGGCTGGATACATGATGTTGCATTTTATTTCATTAAATTTCTATAAGTATCAGGCACACTGCCGTCCTTTGACGACAGCACGTACGGGCCAGACTTGGCCAGATTCCTCCGACCTCCATCATTTCCCTCTAGACTATCCCAGTGCCTGTGCTATTCCAGTGGCCAATACGATCCTACAGAGCATGGACATTTTCATCTCTTTAGTACCGATCGGTGGCTCATCACAGCCCGGTTAGATGCACCAATTAAATTAGCTGCCGATTGCAATAAACAGGAGTATTGAACCTGGGTTGCGGGGCATTTCATCGGGCTTAGAACGTGTGCCCCTTATTTGCACTTCTTTTTGCTTTGACGCCGGCACTAACACGATTATTACGGCATTCATACTCAAACTTAGTTAGTCGCTTAGTTGCTTAGTCCCGGACTCATGGAAGTTAGTCCTTGTCCATTCGTTTCCAAAGGAGACAGTACGGATTCCACTAATTACAGACCTATTGCTATTACCTCCCTGCTCTCCGAAATCATGAAAAGCAAAGTATATAAGACTGTGTAGAATATTATTTTTGCATGAGGAAGTAACGGTTTACGTTGTATTTTTATGATCCATCCAATCAGGAGTGGTAGTGCCATGCTGGGTCCTCACGGACTCAACCGAATTGGGCCGGCACGCCCGGAGAAATACCACTCCCCCACTCGAAACCGGCGTGAAATAGCGGCTATGCCGCTGTGTTTCGTCCGGTGAGTGGGGTATCCGGAGGCCTACACCCCCCTCCCAAATACAAATGGCAGCACGGACTATAAATAGACTACTCCAGGACGGTACCAGGCTATGCAGCCCTGGAGAATCCGTCCCTGGGCGTCCACAATTAGGGCCTGTACCTAATAGTGGTTGCCCAGGCTGTCCCGCGTATTCTGGAGGGGGCAAATCTGCGCTGACTCGGGGCAATCAGAGCAGGAGGCTCAAACCACCCTCCTCCACACTCGCTGTGGACTTTTACAACATCAGGGGGCTTCGCTCAAATTTAAATGCCGTCCACTTTCTTGGAGACGGCGAAGCCGGCCCTGCTCTTTTTAACCGAGACACAGATATCCTCCTTAGCTGATTCATCTTACCTCTCATACCCGGGGTATAATTTGGAACACTCCTTTATACCACGGGCTGGCGTGTGCGTTTATGTCAGGAAGGATGTCTGTTCTCGACGCCTGAGTTTTCTTGAAGGACAGGACCTATCCATCATCTGGCTGCGTGTAGACTGCGATGACCATCCGCGAATCTACGCATGCCTGTATAGGTCCCATAGCGGTAACGCAGAGACTGACCGGCTCCTCGAACACATCCAAATGGCTACAGATTCCGTGTTGGAGCAGATCCCCACTGCAGAGATCGTGTTTCTTGGCGATTTTAACACCCACCACGCCGAATGGCTAGGCTCACGTACCACCGATCATGCAGGGAGATCTGTTCACGACTTCGCCTTAGCATATGGTCTGACGCTACTGGTTATTCCGCCAACGCGAATCCCAGATGTGCAACATCATACACCTTTACTGTTGGACCTTCTAATGACCTCACATCCGGACGGCTACCTAGTTTCCGTTGACCCTCCTCTGGGATCGTCGGACCACTGCCTGATCCGGAGCACCGTGCCGATCACGCGCCTAACACGGCCCCGATCCTTAGGCTGTCGCCGCGTGTGGCACTATAGGTCAGCAGAGTGGGACGAGATACGGTGCTTTTTTGCATCCTACCCGTGGAGGCAGATCTGTTTTTCGCTGGGAGATCCAGATGCCGCTGCTGACACTGTTGCTGATGTGGTACTGCAAGGGATGGAACTCTTCATTCCATCCTCCTCTGTGCCTATCGGTGGCAGGTCCCAACCATGGTTTGACCGCTCCTACAAAATGGCCTCTCGCCGAAAGCAGGAGTGCTATCAGGCTTGGGTCAATGCGGTGGTATCTAAGGATATAAATTCCAGCGAACTTAAAAAACACTTCAATCATGCCTCCAGGTCCTTCAAAAGAGTTATTGCTGACGCGAAGTCGAAGCACATTGGCAAAATTGGCGAGAGACTTGCACGCCTTCCCTCGGGAACTCGTGCGTTCTGGTCACTCGCCAAGGCTGTCCAAGAAAACTTCTGCCAGCCAGCCATTCCACCACTACACAGGGATGATGACTCGCTGGCCCATGACGCGAAAGAGAAAGCTGATCTCCTGGGCTCCCTCTTCGCGTCCAACTCGACTCTGGATGACCAAGGTGCACCACCACCGCATATTCCGTGGTGCGAGTCATACATGCCGGAGGTAAAAATCAGGCATGGCGCCGTGCTTAAGGCGCTTCTCACCTTGGACATTCACAAATCGAGCCGGCCCGATGGCATTCCCCCGATAGTGCTGCGGACATGTGCTCCGGAACTGGCGCCGGTCCCAACCCGTCTTTGCCGGCTCTCCTACTCATCAGGCATAGTCCCGAAATTATGGAAGGCAGCTTTAGTGCACTCGATCCCTAAGAAAGGTGTACGCTCAGATCCGTCCAACTACCGCCCCATTGCCATTACCTCTATTTTCTCCAAAGTAATGGAGTTGATCATCAACTGCCAGTACGGTTTCCGTCACGGTCGCTCAGCTGGTGATCTTCTTGCATACCTCACCCATAAATGAGCGCAAGCGGTTGAGTCGAAGGGAGAGGCGTTGGCGGTGAGTTTGGACATAGCGAAGGCCTTCGATCGGGTATTCTTCGCAGGGCATAAAGCGCTTATAGCGAAACTGCCATCCTATGGGCTTCCGGAGAAGATGTGCAAATGGGTCACTAGCTTTTTGGCCAATCGGAGCATCAAGGTTGTTATCAACGGTGCATGCTCCAACTTAAAACGCATAAACGCTGGTGTCCCGCAAGGCTGCGTGCTATCCCCTACGCTGTTTCTTCTGCATATCAATGTTATGCTGCAAATCAGCAATATTCATTGCTATGCGGACGACAGCACAGGGTATGCTTCCTACACCGGCCGTGCCAACGTGTCCCAGGATAGCGTCGACGAGAACCGGAACAAACTTGTGTCTGAAATCGAGACTGCTTTGCAAAGTCTCGGAATGGGGCCGACAAAATTTAGTCCAATTTAACCCCAAGAAGACACAAGCTTGTGCGTTCACCACTAAAAAGTCTCCCTTTGTCGTATCCCCTCGATTCGAGAACACTCCTCTAACTGCCACAGCCTGTATTGGCATACTTGGCGTCGATATATCGAGCAACGTTCAGCTCCGTCGTCACTTGGAAGAGAAGGCCAAACTGGCCTCAAAAAAGCTTGGTGTACTTAGTAAGGCGAGACAGTACTTCACTAAAAGCCACCGCCTGCAACTTTTAAATCTATGATTAACATTTACTATCTATATAATTAACTATATATTTATGACTTCTAAAACCATTACATTTTTCTGCCAAAATAGTAAATATATTATTAGTAATATTCATATTATATAAAATTATTTTAAATATTTGATCCTTTCGTACTAAAATATTTTATTTAAAATATTTTATTTATAAGGTGCAAATTCGGCCTCACATGGAGTACTGTTCTCACCTCTGGGCGGGTGCTCCCCAGTACCAGCTTCTTCCATTTGACCGCATACAACAAAGAGCGGCTCGAATCATCGACGATCAAGTCATCTCCAATCGGCTTGATTATCTAGCATTGCGTAGAGATGTGGGTTCTCTCTGCATCTTCTACCGCATTTATCACGGGGAGTGCTCAAAGGAGCTGTTCGGGTTGATTCCAGCGGCCGAATTCCACCACCGCACATTACGTGCAAAGTACCATCCGCATCACGTAGCCGTCTGGCATTCCACAACCGCGCGTTTTGTCCGAAATTTCTTGCCTCGCTCAGCCACTTTGTGGAATCAACTACCGGCAGCGGTCTTCCCGTACAGATAAGACTTAGGGACCTTCAAGAAAAAAGCATACTCCCACCTTAAAGGTGGGCAACGCATTTCTTGACACACCTGTTGTTGCGGATGTCCATGGTCGGTTGCCTCACCCCTCCCCATCCCGTGAGCCTCTTGCCCGTTTACCCCCTCTCATTTAAAAAAAAAATCAAGAAATGTTGCACTCACATCACGTAATCAGCGGTAGGTATACAGTGTTAATTTTATCCCGTAATTCTTAAAAGTCCCCGAAGGAGCGGTATGCAATTTAAGTGCGGACGAAGTAGCGTATAGAAGGTGTGTTATATTAAATTGATTAAAGTTATTTTAACTTTACTTTTTAAATATTATCTTCGTCGCTTCTAAATTCAACCAATCATATTTTTAAAGGCCGGTAACGCTCTTGTGATTCATTCCTCTGGTGTTGCAAGAGAATGTGGGCGGCGGTGATCACTTAACACCAGGTGAACCGTACGCTCGTTTGTCCTCCTATTCCATAAAAAAAATCATAATATTATTCTCTGGTACTCAATCTTTCTACAACACAATATGCCTATGTACTCTATTCTATTAAATATCGTTTGATTAACCTGTCTTCTATTCCGCTTTTTAAAGTTATACTTCATTAGGCGCGTTATTTAAAAATTATGAGAGTGAAATTTTAAGAAGCGCACGCATCACTGTAACACAAAAGTAACCTGGTGAAGTTGGTTCCTTAAATTTTCTGACGTTTGCGACATTCGTTATTTTTTTTGGTTTCTTCGTCCATTATTAGGACAGGCAAAGGGTATTCAAGCCCATACAGCCGTATTCGTTATATAATAATTAATTGTCAAAAGCATCTTTGCAAGATTTTTACAATATTATTCTTTCTACAAACGTAGGAGCAATACATAATTTTAAGGATTTTCGCTTTGTTACGCCAAAGAAGTATAACTTCTTGCCAACATACAGAAGTATACACACACTTTTATTTTGTTACAAAACCTACGCTACCTTCCTATATTCAATTTTAATATTCATACAATGTAAGTGTTACTAAGCGGAACATTATATTACTAGTCTGGCCATAAATATTCTTACAACTTAAAGACTTCTCATTTTATTTTTCTGATTTCAAATTTTAAACGTGTTTGTTGTATTACAAACTTCGATAATTTCCCGCCTTTTCACGCACTTTTCGAGGTAAATAAAAAAGCGACTCCCGAGTCCCGACTACCGCAGGAAATATATCCTTAAAATGGCAACAGTTATATTGCATTAGTATTTCTAATGTGATTATTGAGCATTGAACGCATATAAAACATGGAAGCAGTCTTGTCATACTACCGTTAATTATTAGTGCCAAAAATTTGCACAATACAATAAACTAACACAGCATCAAATAAAGAGTGTTAATGATGTTGAATCTAGGTCGATATTAGAACGTGCTTTGACGGTTACTTTGTCATGCGGCCAACGTGATTTGAGTGATTGGCTCTCGGCATGACATGATTACGGTAACCAAGGGCTCGCGCGCTTGACATATTGTCAATGATTGTCAAAAATATGGACGATGTATGCGTTATGTATAAGGGGATCAGTCATGATAAAACAAGTTGATTTTTCAGGTATACATATTAGCTAGATCAGTGTATACTTTAAAAAAAATACGTTTAAAAAAAACCGAAAAGTATAAAATAACTAAAAAAATTATTTAATACACCTCTTATGCAAACCTTTACCTTTAATATTAAGAAAATACTATTATTTGTATGTGCTACCTATTAATAGGTTTTAAGTCAGTGTCCAGCCCTAAACAAAACCAATCTTAATATTATAAACAGCTTACTTACTGTAATTATTTAGGTTGCCTGGCCGCGCGTGTCTGTCCGCTTGGACTGTTTAGTTCTAGACGAAGCTATCCCGGACTAAGTCAAGCGTGGCGAGTGTCGGTAGCTTTATTACATTCGGCTTGCCACGACCACCACCATTGTGAGCACAGTTAAGAAAGTTTTTGCGTGGTCTCTTGAAATAATGAGACCTAAATGAACTGAAATGAACTTTTTGGGAGTACGCAAAAATATTAGCGATAGGTTGCCTATAAAAAATTGGCGGCAAGTACCCGTAATTTATTTAACATAATTTATTTTCTGATGTTAATTGCACCTTTTAATACATTGCATATTTCCTATACGTTCATTTAAAATTAGTTTCTTCAAAAAAAACACATACCTGCAGATACGAGCGGTGGGATCTTAAGCTATAAATTATATATAATATATAACTTCTATTATTACGTGAATATATTTTATATTCTCAAATTTTTTGTTGTAAACAGTTATTAACCTTGTATTTTGGAAATTCCTAACTTGTTTTTCTTCGAGTTTCTATAACGGTAAGATTAATTTCAAACAAAAATGAAGTTTGTAAAATTGCAATGCTAGAAATACAGAGGTCCAAATTTGTTTCCAATCTATAGATGATTGAAATTTCGAGTAATGGCGGTTTTGTAACTTGATGGGATGGGAACTAATTATTTCGAGTTTTTAAGGTTTTCGACATATCGAGTTTAACCAGATCTACTGTACTTAAAATAGGTTTTTTATACGAATATATTGTGATAAATGAAATGAAGCGAGCTAGTAAAAATAAGTCCGCCATCACGCAGCCATAATTTAAAATGAAGCTACAAGTTGTGGTACCTTGTGCTAAATTACAATCAGATGAGTTAACCGGTTCACTCATTACAGATAACAGAATGATACAACACAAATTTAGAGTTAGTGACTAAATGATAGCTGTGATCCACAATGCTAGACACAAGATCATCTCCCTCGTACAACCTCGCTGGAATTTCATTTCGATAATATGAAGGCGCCTTCAAAATGAGTGCGTATATCCGCTCCTGTGACAGCGGTGATCACTATCCATGACGGAATACGAGTATCCCACGCACAACACCCTACCTACAAGCTCAGCATGGTCCGCTCACCGCGAATGTGACAGTGACGCTCAATAACTATAGAGACTAGACTTGTGCCTACCTCGCTTTGAACCTAAATAAATATAGCACTCGTGTTAAAGTTAATTTACTACCTACGGTAGACAGTCGACAGTTCGCATATACAAAGCAAGCCGCGTTTCATACAACTTATGTCGTACTGTCGGACTAAAGTGTAACTACGACTAGTTAGATCTACAATGCCTACCTTGCTAGTAAACCAATGCACGCCCCTGTAATAATTAATAATGTAGGTATGTCCGCCTGTGTGAGCTCAGACCAAGTCAGAGTAATAATTAATCAGTGGTCTTCGAAGTCGGGCAATGAGCTCATGGGACAGTTTCGTAGAGGTCATTCTGTGACATTGACAGCAAATAATCTTTATTTAAAATATGATTACGCTTGTTTAGTGCAGCCAAAAAATAAGTAAACAGTGAGTTTATCGGAGGTGCAACAATTATTTATAGTGCAGTGATTAAAGGTCCAATTAAATTTTGTTTTGTAGAAAGCGCTTGCGTCATCTTTATATTTGGGAGTATTTGTGTACCTGATTGTGCCTAAATCAAATTGGACCAATACTTTACATAATTGTTATTAATGCTTGTTTCTCTAAAAAATCGTTGCAAATTTATTTTCCATGCTATCAATGTCTCTCTGATCAACTCTACACACATGTTACATGGCAGGGGCCATGGAGGACGAGGTCACGTTCCTGTTCCAGCTCGGCGTGATGCGGGACGGGGTGTCGGCTCCCGCGCACCTTCTCACGCTGGCGCACCTCAAGGAACTCGCTGTCAAGTTCGTGCACGAGAAGGTGAGCACACCGAATACCTTGTGGGTAAAAGACCCCAGCTTCGATAACTTGACGTGAAATACTGTCTAGTCTTACTGACCTGTCTTGCTTTACCAGTGGGTGGCTCCTTTGCACAGGATGCCGGCTAGATTATGGGTACCACAACGGCGCATATTTCTGACGTGAAGCAGTAATGTGTAAGCATTACTGTGTTTCGGCCTGAAGGGCGCCGTAGCTAGTGAAATTACTGGGCAAATGAGACTTAACATCTTGTCTCAAGGTGACGAGCGCAGTTGTAGTGCCGCTCAGAATTTTTGCGGTTTTCAAGAATCCTGAGCGGCACTGCATTGTAATGGGCAGGGCGTATTAATTACCATCAGCTGAACGTCCTGCTCGTCTTGTCCCTTATTTTCATAAAAAAACTAATTAATAGTACAAGATTTTGAGAGATCAATTTGGCATTCCAAGTTTGGTTTTCTTCCCAAACAGAGTCTCATCTGCCATTCTGCTTCGACTGCGAAGTAAGATAGAATGCGGTGGAGAAAGCTCTTCCGGCTTTCACACTATTGGGTGATTCGAATGTTATTAACCACGAAATCTCTCATTCTGGAGTGTAGGAGTGTGGCCACATACCGGGCCAAACACCTGGGGTCACCGAGGACTCTCCCCGAGGTCATGGGTGACATCAGAGGTTTGATACAATACCTTTAGGAGCTGGGGTGGCAGGATTAGCCGTCTACCTCACCACGCAAAATAGGCGCGCTGTAGTCGTCGAGTTGCGGATAATAGCCCGTGATAACCTATAACCTATATATAACCACGAAATCTCCTGACTCAAACGTCGATAATGCCTGGGCAAAATCCTCATCACTGCATGTTAATTGTTACGCCTTCGGGAGGACGTCTGTTCTCTATGCAGCACGTCGCTTGTCCCGCTAGAATCGCAGATCTGGCGCTTCCAATTTCGCTCTTTGGGGTACTACAAAATACCGAAATAGGTTTTTTAATGAAAATATGGGACGAGGAGGACGTTCAGCTGTTGGTAATTGATACGCCCTGCCCATTACAATGCTGTCTCGCTCAGGGTTATTGAAAAATTGAAAAATTCTGAGCGGTACTACAACTGCGCTCGTCACCTTGAGACATTAGTTGTCAAGTCTCATTTGCCCAGTAATTTCACTAGCTATGGCGCCCTTCGGACCGAAACACAGTAATGTTTACACATTACTGCTTCACGGTAGAATATGGCACCGTTGTAGTACCTATAATCTAGCCGGCATCCTGTGCAAAGGAGCCTCGAACTGGTGTTATTTCGAGGGATTTGATAAAAAAGACGAATATTTATATATCAGCATTAAGTTACGTCGCTTTTAGATCCCGGACAATGGGCTGAACCGTCTGGCAGACCGTATCCTGCTGTTCCGGCACGACTACTGCTCCCCCAACATGCTGCAGCTCATCAACTCAGCAACGGACGTTACCGATGAGACCCTGGTGGAGATCGTGCTGGTCGCCAACCGTGAGTAGACACTGTCCTCGCTCTCCGAAATATTTGCGTATTTCTACAAATTATGCGACGGCTTCCACAATTGCACGTAATTCCAGAAAAACGTTCAAAACCACAATCATGTGAAACTGAGTTAAGAACACAAAACTGGTCACGTGATTTATATTAACGGACTGACAAAAATGGCAGCCCTACAGTCACACTTTATATACACTAATATAATTCAATTCTAATATAATTAATTAAACATAAATTCCTTTAAATGTGATATTTATTTTTTAATTTTTTATTTGTTTTTTTTTTATATATATATAATATATATATCCGTGGCTTGGAAAGTTTTTTAGGAAATACATCCAATTGTATCTTTATAAAAATAAATTTGAAATTATAATTTTCTTATATCTGTCAAAACGTGTAGCTGATCTGCTGATTCAAATGACACAGATTAAAATAATATTTCAACGACGCAGATGATAGATTGACCTATCACACTTACTGGTAAGCTCATCGTCTTGTCACCACCGACTGGGATACCACAGCGGCTCACGTTTGATTTGATGCAGGTACCGACTAGATTCGGAGATCTTTTTATAATATAATGTAGTAATAAAATGATAAGGATTAATATCGTATTTGTGTAAACAGCTTCTACATTGCCGCTTTATAATTGTCAATTTTAAAGTATCAACATGGTTATAGTACCTATGTAATCCTACATATGCCATCGCTTTTTTGTAGACCTATATAAGATACACAATTCCACAATACATAATATTGTTATATTTCAAAGGGTTAATACAGTTTCTATACAGAGTGTTCGTTTAAAGCTTCCGGACGATTTTATTTTTACGACACCTCCAACAAATATCGTTAAAGTATACAAATATGTTAACAAAACCCTAAAAAAATATATACTAAAACCTTCATTGAGGATCACGCAATCCACTGGTGAATACAGCTTGAAAATCAGTGGTGTAGTTTCTGAGTTTATCGCAAACAGACAGACGCGGCGCAGGACTATTTTTATAATATGTAGTGATAACAATATCGCTGTTACCGGTACTCATAAAATAGGTCCTAAAGAATCATTGAGAGCAAAATTCAAAGAAATTAACATCTTATATATTATATATCATATTGCTTCTCAATATATTCTTGATAATGTAATGTATGTTCATAGGCACGTAACTGTCATAACCATCATGTTAACACCAGGAACAGACATAAACTTATAATGCCTACTACTTGGCTAAGTCGAGTTAGTAAGTCTTTTGTGGGGCAATGCATTTGCTTTTACAACAAGATTCCAGAAAATGTTCAAAATAAAAGTATTACGTTATTCAAATTAATTGTTAAAAACGTTTCTGTGGTAAAGGTTACTATAACATAAATAACTGTCTTAATGATACCACAGATTGCGAATGGAGCGACCGCCCTCAGGCTATTAAATAATAAGTTTAATTGTACAATATTACTTTGTAAACATATGTTTTTGATGAACAAAATAAGCCCGCTGAGTTTGTTGCGCCCATTCTTCTCCGATCTGAGGATTCGTTTTGGAATAGGTGGTAGTTTTTTATCTTTCAATAAGTGATATCACATTGTATTTTCAATACAAATATTTTAAATACAAATATTGAGTTAAACGTCTTAAGCCGTGAGTTGTGGGAATAACCCATATTATTTTTACGAAAGTAACGTTAGTACTTCCGGCAGAAAAAAGTTAATTGAAACAATTTTTTACCATTATAATTTAATGGCTTAAAAATTGTTTCAAATTGCCCAGTAATATTTTCTGAAAATCTCCAAGTGTATTCGTTCATTTATGACTACTTTGTAATAAATAATAAATAAAAGTTCTCAGTTCTGACGTTGGCGACATTCGTTAATTTTTCTTCTTCCATCCGACAGGCAAAAGGTCCCAGCCCATACGAGGGCGGCACTGAAAATTTCGCGAATCAAGGAAGTGACACAACATTACTAAAATTTGACACATTTTTCATACGATGGAACCAATCATTGAAGCAACCATTCCATTCGGAAGTTGGGGTCTCCAAAATGGCCGTTTTGTAGGCTTCCACAGCTTCTTCAGGTGATGAAAATCTCTGACCACCCAATTTATTCTTTATTTTAGGGAAAGTATAGAAATCATTAGGGCTTAGGTCGAGGCTGTACGGCGGATGGTCTAATAATTCTATGTTTACTTGCTCTAAAAACTCTTTTGTTCTGTGCGCGGTGTGAGAACTCGCATTGTCGGGATGGAGGATGATGCAGCGGTTGCAGTTCTCTTTACGGAGTTCAGAAACTACCTGTGGCAAACTAATGCTAGCACACCATTCTGCATCAACCATTCTTTGTCCCTCAAGAGGAATAGTCGCAACATGGCCGGTTTTGGAGACAAACGTGGCCACCATTTATTTTGCAACACTCCGTGAACGAACAATTTTTGTTGGCTTTAACTCATTTTCGAACACCCAAACTCGTGACTGGTTTTTTGTTTCGGGTTCGTACGCGTATTTCCAGGATTCGTCATCTGATACGATGTTGTATACAGTATGTCTTAGACATTCCAATTGAAGCTCTTCTAATTTGGTAGCCGTCTGTTGTGCAGTGTGTGGTCTAGCGTTGTCGTGAAGTAGCAGTGGCGTGGAGGGATTGACCAGCCTAGGTTGTTTAGCCGCTAGCTTTTCCATCATGGTTTGCAATTGCTGACAATAGACATCAGCCGTAATAGTCTGGCCAGATTTGAGAAAACTGCAATGAACAATACCGGCACTAGTCCACCAAACGCTAACAAGTAACTTTTTTGGGGTTAATTTTCGCTTGAGGCAGGATTTGGCTGGCTGGCCAGGATCCAACCATTGCGCTGAGCGCTTCCGATTATCGTAAAGAATCCATTTTTCATCACAGGTAATGATTCGGTTTAAAATACCTTCATTATTGTGCCGGTTCAGTAATGTAACGCAGCAGTCGACGCGAGTTTGCCGGTTTGATTCAGTCAATTCGTGAGGTACCCACCTTTCAAGCTTTTTAATCTTCCCAATTTGCTTCAAGTGAATTAAAACAGTTTTATCACTAACACCGCAGCCTGCAGCTAACTCGGACGTGGTTTGCGATGGATCCGCTTCCACAATAGCCTTCAATACTTCATTATCAACTTGGGTCTCAGGCCGTCCACGGAGCTTGTTCTACAGGTCGAAATTTCCAGAACGAAAACGTTGGAACCAAAAACGAACTGTGTTTTCTTTTACAACATGACCGCCACACACATCATTCACCCTCCGAGTGCCACGGCGGAACTCGTACTCGTAAATAATGCGTTACTTTAAGTTTTCCATTTTGTAAAATGAGTGACGCAAACAGAAAAAAACAGAAGAAAAAAACAAATGAATGACGGTCATCGAAGCACAAATACATGAGTAAATAGCTGTACAAATTTGAATTTGGAATTCCATACCAAAGAGGAGAACATCGTGATTAAAGTGGCCAGTACGAAATACGCCAATTTTATATGTAAGGACCTAATATTTGAATTTAAAATTGACATCATTGAGTGACCTTGCTCCTGCGTGATTCCAGCGCTGGTCTGCGACGGCCGCGGAGACAGCGCGCCAGTCGCGCGGCCGCACGCCCTGGCAGTTCACTCGTACAAGGCGCCCACCTTCTGCGACTTCTGCGGGGAGATGCTCTTCGGGCTGGTGCGCCAGGGGCTCAAGTGTGAAGGTACGTAGACACCAACATCTCATCGAAATTATTGATTTACAAGAGCCACATCTCAAGTCACTTTTCTTATATGCAAATATTGGGGTGGAGCAGGTTATCAACTGTAAACTAAATCCTGAAGCCACAACTTGAGAGTTGAACAAAGAAAGCAAGATTTTATGGCGTTGGCAGAGTACTGGCACGTAACGCCAGAGGTCGTGGGTTCGAGTCCCGCATCGTTCATAAAATTTTGTTTTCAAATTTTATTTGTGTATCTCATCGAAACCTTTAATGATCAATGAAAACATTCTAATACATGCCTACTTCGTTGTATAGAGGATCGTAATAATGGAGAGGAGAGTAATCGTCCCGAGTAGACGTAACTACTCGGGAGTAATCACAACATGTTGGTGTATTTTAAATTTAAAAAAAAATGCAATACCCCAATTTTTTTGATATCGACTATTTAACATTTGAATAAGAATCTTATGTGTCAAATCCACAAGTACCACTAAATCATTTTCTGCAAAATAAGCGTTATCCTTAGACTATAAACAACTAGACTTCCTATCAACTATTAGAAGTCGTCAAAAATGTCTGAGCGGCGTGTTATATAATATTGCGTACATTAACTTATACAGATAACATTAAAACATTAATTCAACTTAACACCTTATTTTGTGATTAAATAGTCATGTTCAAAGTCTATTGTATAAAACTGTGCCCGTAGGCAGAGTTTGCTTCGGATAATCATTGAGCGTCTAGTTGTTTTATCCTATTAATTTCCTGATTTTAACTAAGGTTGTGGTTTGAACTACCACAAGCGGTGTGCTGTGAAAGTACCCTCAAACTGCGCGACACCAGTCGCAGCGAGTGGGGGCGGCGGTGTCGGGTTGCAGGTGCCAGCGCGGCGTCAGTCGGCCGCGCCGCGCAGTCCGTCGCGGACGTCCGAACAGAGTCACGCCTCGCAGGACGACTCTCTGGTAAGACGACTCGCTGACCTTGTTACTGGGATTGGTAACAATTAATTTTATTCAAATAAAATTATATATTATACTATGAAATGCAATTATTTCTTATATCACAAAAACAGTTTATAAATAATACTATTATATACCCTAGGTATTTTGTATCAAGAATTTTACATTCAAGTAATTGTATGCATTACAATTGTGTAAACTTTAATCATACTTACTCGATTAATTTCATAATAATCTTTTAAATTTAGTGTATACTATAAGTATCTAGGAGTAAAAATAAATTCAGAAGTTATTGCGATTGAATGCTTTAATAATTGTACTTATTCTTATTTAAGCTTTATAATGAATCTCTGAACAGATTTATTAAATACATTCCATTCCTTATATATTAATATTTTATACAAAACAAGAAAAAACAAAAAAGCGTTTATATTGTAAATATTTTTCTTATGATATATTGTAATTCTAGGTAACATATTTTTATTGTATTCGATTTTGCTTTAAAAACGTTTCACTGTTGACGATTGTGCCTCGTATTGATAACTGTCCGTCCATATAATAATGAATTATTTAAGTGCCTAAATGTAATTGTTTCTTTTATGACATTATATTGTATTGGGTGGTGGGTAGTTCGCAAGTAACTTATGTCACTAAAACTGTAATTGTATACAATTTATTAATAAATAATAATTAAAATATTTTCGAGTTTTATTGACACTCCTTACCCATCGTCCAATACAAATAATCGATTAAATTATCTCTCAAATGTTCCGGCGACGGCCAAGCCCGATGCTCGGCTATTTGTAGCGGTAGGTGATCACTTAAGCACACGTAATCAATTAAAACATTTATTTCACTCTTTACCTAAGCATCACTTTCATAAGTTGAAGAGCAACACTGCTTTGCATTGATAAAAAAAACGCACGTTGACTACCGCTGAACGACGCCATGGTACTAAATTCTCATTGGCCGCTCTTGCAATGCGTAACCTCCATCCCACTCCGCCGCCGCTGCTAGACGCGGCAACCGATTCAAATGTTAACGGACTTTTGGTCCACCCGGTAAAACCGTGCCTCCAGATTTTTTAAGCGGCAAATCGCCCTTGCGAAATCGAAGCAATAATCCTTAGATGCGTATACGTTATTAATTCACGACTGAGCTTTTAAATGGATGTGGTGATCTGTATTGGTTTGTCACGAGTTATTGTTTTACTGAAAGCTGGACCATGTCTTAAGTATATCTGTACATTTTTGCTATGTGAAGATTACATTATTAAAGAAAATTAAATTTTCATTTAACGGGGTCTGTGGCTAAATGGTTAATACATAAACATTTGATATTCAAGTGTCCCTAAATTTTAAATGGGCCTTAGGACAAAATTGATATGTACTGCTATTATTTATCATATAATCGCATTATAATTCAGACCTAGGTTTTTTAAAACTATTGAGACCACTAAGATATTTTAAGTGATTATGTAGGTATATATATATAGGTATAATCATTTTTATTTCTGACAAAATTTATGGACGGACGTTCGAAGCTGTTAAGTTTAGCGCGCAGGAGGTGTTATTTCAAACCCGCGTCGTTTATTTATTTTGGCACAAATACAAATGAGTGCAGTAAGTAAAATGAATGGAAAATATTATACAGGCTTATCTACTAAAAAAACATATTTAGTACAACAACCATTTTTATGTGAAGACTAATGTAAATATTAATATACCATTATTAAATTATTACAATTAAAGTAATGTAACGTTGAAATCACGAGAAACAACTTACCCAGATAAACCCTTTAGGGGTTTTCGTGGTATTTAATTGTAGAAATGGTATTTAATTGTAGATGTGAGATTAATGGAAAAGGATCGATTAAATAAAAATCGATTTTTCTGTATCCAAAATTAATCGAAATGTCAAAAATCGATTTTAATCATAAAAAATATTCGATTACTGCTATAATATCGATTTTTTTGTATTATTTAAAAGTACATGCTTGTCATATTCCAAAAATAATCCTAAGAGATTCATATTAATAATTTTTCAGATTAAAAATCAAATAAAATTATATGAATAAAAAAATAACCAATTCAAAACTAAAAATCACAGGCAATGTTCCCTTAAAATTTCAAGGTAAGGAATTAGGAAACCAAACAGCATTATATATTTCAACGCGTAATTTATATAATCGATTTAAATAAAAATCGAATATTTTTTAACATCCCTAAAAAAAGTAGCTATAATAGTAGTAACATAATGTGCGGCAGGCGGGCGGGTCGTGCGACATCCCGCACACGTTCCAGGTACACTCGTACACGCGGCCCACTGTGTGCCGCCTGTGCAAGAAGCTGCTGCGCGGCCTGTTCAAGCAGGGGCTGCAGTGTCGCGACTGTCACTACAACGCGCACCGCAAGTGCGTGCCGCTTGTGCCGCGCGACTGCGGCGACGTGACCGACCGCGGCGACGTGACCGACCGCGACGCACGCGACGCGCATGGTGAGTACTGTGGTGTATGTTATGATAGTTTAGAACGTTTTGTGTATCGACTCGGGTTACAACTGAGATTGTGTTTGTGTCAGGTGAATTCCAGGACAGCTGCAGCACCGGCAGCGAGGTGTCGGACGGCGCGCGCGTGATGCCCGACGAGGACTCCGACGACGGCGACCACCAGCCCGACGAGCCCGACGAGCCCGACGAGCCCGACGAGCCCGACGTCCAGGTGACACACACGACCAAACTCCGACACACTCTAACACACGACTATATGTTTGAGTCACTCGGCGTAACATCGCGCGTGCGACTCAAGTACATCTCACCTATAACTATATATGTAGTTACAAATCTACCTTGGCTGACAGAAAATCGGTTCGCCCAGTCGAAAGTACTGAGGTAACAAAAATAAAAAAAACCACCGACGAATTGAGAACCTCCTCCTTTTTTGAAGTCGGCTAAAAACTAAGAACACGGAAGAAATTGGAAATTGTGTTCCAAATTAATCAATTTTTAAAATGAACTTTATCATATGTCCAGGCTGCTTTTTCATTCGGACAGTGGCACATGCTGTACCGAAAAAGCCCAACCATAAGATTTACATGCATATTTTAAAAATAATTATAAGTAAAATGAACAGTTGTGTATTGTATGTATTGCTGACTAGTAACATAATTAGAGACACCTACTAATTTATAATTATTAAAGTTAGTAAATTGTTTCCTATTATATAAACATTTCACATTCCTATAATATATTATTATAAACAATTTGTGATTATATTATACACGGCATTGTCTCCGAAGCATAATCGCTCAGTTAAAAAGAAATCTCACTACTTCAATTATACTTTTTGTTTGGAATAACTAGAGGAGCAGACAATCAAATCTTTAAGAAATTTTTTTGATGACATTCTCAGGAGCGAGCTTTGTATTCGATTATATTGAAAGGTTCCAGGTTCCGTGCGTCGCATGGACAGCAGAAATGAAGAGCCGCAGCGGGATACCCCCGAGCTAGATCACGACCATGAACCTAGTAGACCCAGCAGGTACAAATTCATGACAGTTCATATTTATTTATTGTGAGATCAATTATTGAAAGTCAAAAACTACTACCCATCCCAAAATGAATGCCTCAGACCTGGGATGAATGGGCGCAACAAACTCAGCGGGCTTTTTTTTCATCGGAAAAATATTTTTACAAAGTACAATTAAACTTATTATTTAATCGCCTGAGGTCGGTCGCTCCATTCCTAATCTTTGGTATCATTAAGAAAGTCATTTAGGTTATTTTACTTTAGTTACCACGCAAACGTTTTTTAACAATTATTTTGAGTAACGTAATACTTCTGTTTTTAACATTTTCTGGGATCTTGTTGTAAAAGCATATACATCGCCTCACAAAAGACTTACTAACTCGACTTAGCCGAGTAGTAAGCATTATTAGTTAATGTCTGTTCCTAGTTCCATGAACATACATTACATTATCAAGAACATATTGAGAAGCAACAGTCAAGATGTTAATTTCTTTGAATTTTGCTCTTAATGCTTGGTTGCGCCAATTAGCTTCATTGCGTAGAATAAAAGGGCTAACTTGGATCGCGGCATTATTCGCGAAGCGACCGTGAAGAGTATACGTCGACCCCCGCATCTCAAAACGTGCGTTCGATACGCGCCCGCGCCGCTACCTCATATTATAAACTTTTTATTTAATATTTTGAGCCCTTCATAATTTACATTAATTTGAAAATAAGCTGTGTCTGTGGTGTAATAAAGTGAAGGACGTCCTGGCGAGGCCTGCAGAAGATATCAAGGTTAGTCCCTGGAATTTTACTGCATTGAGCTAATTGGTATTACTAGGAGACGAACCCCGCTACCTTTTTTTTCCATACAGTCCACTCAAAATAATCTTTTAGATTACCCGCGCGACCATTTTGGCCCTTCAGACCCGTATCCTAAATCCTTTTAATATCCTTAAAGCCACGTGCCATTCGTATAAAATATTGCATCACTAGATACCATTTTCATTTAATTTATGTTTTATATTGACCAAGAATTCGTAACTAATTAGTTATTATTAATATACGCATTTCTTAATTGTACATAGTACATACCGCATCGCATTTTACCTATTTATTTTAATAAATCGCATCATTTTATGTACTCGTAACATTTTTATTGGTGGTATTGCATAGAACATAATCAAATGTTATGTTTTTACCACGTCGCATTTATTTAAATTAACTAAATAACGTTTGCTCTTTATTTGGTCACCGCATTTTTATTTAATATTCATTCCGCAACCGTTTTTATTTAGAATAGACATACCTAATATACCTACCTTTACTATTCATCAGTCTTATTATCATACGAACTGCGCCCTATTACGATAATTTGAATCTACCTTCATAGTCTTATTAACCGTACGTTCATATTCGTTCCACAAATTTATAGTACTTGTAAATTTTGTTTGTTTACATTTATTTTAATACATTGCATAAGAATGTCGAAGGCACAATTGATGCAAGTAGCTATATTGGAAGCCAAACTTGCGGCTTATTTTGAAAGGATCCAAGGCATTTATGATTTATCACGAAATTTAACCGATGACACACTTATCGAAAAATTTTTGAAAACTTGCTGACTTAGATATTTTTAAAGAAACCTTGTCCAGTTTTAAAAAGAATATACTAACTGTGCTAAGAAAAAGTGAGATTTGAACGATTATAACTGTTTAACCACAACATTTTTTTTTTTATAATTTAGTAAATAAGTAAGTAAGTAATTTAGTAAATCTTAGTTTATTATTAACATTTTTTTTTTACTAGTGCCTCTTTTTATTTTTATTTTGTATAACTTATTTTTCTCTGCTGTACTTTAGTCTTAATTGTCATAAAATATTAATTTTAAGGAAACTGTAGGTCTAATTCAGTACTAACATTTCTTTGTAAACCTGTATATGTATGTGACTGTTTGTTTCTAAATATATAAATAAAATTTTTGACCCAAGCGTCGGGGGTTGATTCGATTCGATTAAACTTCGAAAAGGTTTTAGACGATTTAAATCGCATCCAAATGGAAATTGACCCTGCCTGCGTGCCCGGGTATAAAAAACTTATCGCATTTGAAGAGATTCTTTGTAATATACAACGTCAAGTTTCATTAAATAAACCGAAAACGGCAATGAACATTCAAGGCGCTGATAATTCATTATTACCTCGGAAAGCTAAACTCCCCCCTATCGAATTAAAGGGATTTGACGGAGACGTACGCAACTGGCCAATCTTTTTTTCTAGTTTCAATGATACAATACACAATAACCCCTCACTTTCCAAGTCGGATAAATTATACTATTTAATTGGTAAGTTAACTGGCAAAGCGTTGTCAGTGTATTCAGACATAACTCCGTCACCTGATAATTATGACATTATTTTTCAGGCTCTAGTCGATAGGTATGAGGATAAGAGGCTTTTGGCGACCGCGTATTTAGACACTATTTTTGATTACAAACCACACGCCACTGCTAACGCAAACCAGCTGGAACATTTCGTCGATAAATTTGCATCGTCTGTGTCGGCCTTAAGAAATTTAAAATTAGATGATATAAGCGACTTTACTTTACTGTATATTGCACTTAAAAAGGTCGATAGCGAAACTACTCGCGCATTTGAAATGAATAAGCGTAATTGCGATATTCCAAAACTCGAAGATTTTATTGTTTTTATTCGCGATCAAATAAAAATATTGCAGCGTCACAGCTCATTAAATACGAAGTCCAAATCACAATCAAACCCTTCAACTTCATCTAAAACTATTTTGAAATCATTTGTAACTAATAATAATAATAATAACAGTAATTCCTGTATTGTTTGTTTTTCGAAAACCCACAATCATTATTACGATTGTGCGAGGTTTCAGAATATGACGCCTCGCGAACGGTTTAATATTATTAAAATTAATAAATCGTGCATTAATTGTTTAAGTTTACGACACACTGTTTCGGTGTGTAAATCGACAAACATATGTAAGCATTGTCGATATAGGCATCATACTATGTTGCACTGGATCGATAGTAAAAACCCAGTAAATCGAGCAACAGTCACTGCTACACATGAGCAGGCGGCTCCGGGCGGTGAGGCTGTATCTTCCCCACCCGCGAGTACTTCAACTCGGGCGAACCTGTTTACGCTCGGCGCGAAGAACGTTGTGCATCGACGCTCTGAAGTTGGCCCGTCCGCTTCAGCTGATATTATTGATAACACTACGAGTGATGTTGTGTGCGCTATGTCAAGCGCTGTACAGACCTCCGCTCGTAGCGGGAACGTTTTGTTAGGTACGGCCTGCGTGAAAGTACTTTGTAAAGATGGTTCGCAAAAACAAATTCGCATTTTAATTGATATGGGTTCACAAAATCATTTTATTACGAAACAGTGTTGCAAACGATTAGGATTTCGTACGAAACATATAGATTACTCACTTTCTGTTAAAGGTATTGGCGACAAAGCATACCCAATAGGGAGCTATACTAATTTAACTTTAATATCAAGTTATGAGTCGGGCTACTCGCTACATATTAATCCATTTGTATTGAATAAAATATCAAACAATTTGCCTTCGGCAAAAATAAATACATCATGCCTTAGTTATTTACAAAATGTTACGCTTGCAGACCCGGAGTACAATGTACCCGGTCATATCGATTTATTACTTGGATCCGAAGTTTTTACGGAAATCTTGCGATCGGGTAAGGTAGTTGGCCCGCCCGGATATCCGGACGCATTAGAGACGGCGTTTGGTTTTATTATAATTGGTTCCGTAGAAAATATTCAAATTAATAATTCTGTACAAAAACAAAATTCTATTTGTAGTTTTTTCACATCGACTGAGGATTCTCTCGAACATTTAGTTAATCGTTTTTGGTCTTTACAAGAGGTGCCTTCTGCTAAGTACTTGTCACCTACTGAACTTCAATGTGAAAACTTTTTTAAAAAATAATACGACACGTGACAGCACCGGCCGATTTATTACGGCATTGCATTTCAACCGCGACCCCTCGTGTTTAGGGGATTCTTTAATTTCTGCACAACGTCGTTACGAAAATTTAAATCGAAAGTTAAATTTGAGTCCTCTTTTACGTAAAGCGTACGACAGTGTTCTTCGCGAATATTTAGCTAGTGGTATTATTGAACCCGCGCCTCCACTGAAAGAGGGGGATTTATTTTATGTCATTCCGCATCATGGTGTTTGTCGCTCAGACAAACTTACCACCAAGCTCCGTGTAGTGTTGGACGCGAGTCACAAGACTACGACAGGCATTTCATTAAATGACTGCTTGCATTCAGGTCCTAATTTGCAACCCGATCTTACAACAATTATTTTAAATTTTCGTCTTTATAAAATAGCATTCACTGCAGATATTCAACAAATGTTTTTAAATCTTATTTTAAGAAATTCGGATAGGCGTTTTTTAAATATCTTACATCGTTTTGAAAACGAACTTGATACAAAAATGTATAATTTTACTCGCGTTTGCTTCGGCCTGCGTTGCAGCCCTTATCTAGCCATTCGCGCCGTGAGGCAGCTCTCAACTGATGAACAGAGTCAGTACCCCCGCGCCGCGGACGTTGCATCTAATAACATATATATGGACGATTTGTGCGTATCTACACGTACACCCTCTAGTGGTGCCAGCTTAGCGCAGGACTTAATTAAAATGTTTAAATTGGGCGGATTTAATTTAGTTAAATTTGTCAGTAATTCAGCAGAGGTTCTAAATGGCATACCGCAAGAGAATCGATTTTCAAGCAGCGTGAATTTTGACAATGATGATTCATTAAAAATTTTGGGGCTAAGTTGGTGTCCACGCGAAGATGTTTTTCGCATTGCTATTAATTTTACTCCGCGGCCTGAATGTACTAAGCGTCTTATGTTATCGACAATAGCTAAGCTGTGGGATATTAATGGCTTTTGTGCACCTGTTATTTTATATGCAAAGTTATTAATTCAGGCATTGTGGATTTCGAACGTCGGGTGGGATGATCCACCACCAGAAATATTCGTACAGCTTGGGCAACCTTTAGGAAGGAGTTGCCACTTTTACATAATTTTGAAATTCCGCGTTTCTTTGGTATCGATAGCGCCACACATCGCGTTATACTTTTAGGTTTTTCGGACGCTAGCGAACGAGGCTACGGTGCCGTTGTATATTTTTGTGTTGTTATTCCAGATGAACCTAACCGCATTACGTTGGCGATGGCTAAGAGCCGCGTTGCACCTACACGTATGGTCTCGTTAGCTAGACTAGAGCTGTGCTCTGTGCTACTTATGGCACAACTTCTTAATTTTATCCGTGATTCTGTAAAGTCGCGTTGTAAAATACATGACGTGTTCGCTTTTACAGATTCGTCGGTCGCATTATATTGGACGCATTCGTCCCCGCATCGGTTTGATACTTTTATCGCTAACCGCATTTCAAAGATACAAGAGTATCTCGCGCCTAAACATTTTTATCACGTCGAGGGTAAGCAAAACCCTAGCGATTGTATTTCTAGGGGTTTAACTCCTGCTAATAATTGATAGTAGTTCATCCACTTTGGATGCATGGCCCACCGTGGGCACGAAATGATCTATCGTCATGGCCGTTGGATAATTTTACATTAAATGAAGAAGATGATTCTAAACTTTTAGAGTATAGACCAATTAAAGCTCTGGTAGTTAAAACAGCTTCATCAAACGAAAACTTTCTTCTTCAACTTTCATCGCGCATCTCGTCGTGGGGAAAATTATTACGCATTATCGTGTATGTTTTTCGTTTTGTTCATAAACTTCCACGCGCTGAATTTATTATGGTTGATCATTTGAAGCATGCGGAGATCGCTGTGCTACGCGCCTTGCAATTTTTGTTTTTTGAAAATGTCATTTCAGCGATCCAAAAGCAGTGCAAGGTCCCAAAATATTTATTACCTTATTCGCTGTTCATTGATAAGGATGGTTTACTCCGCGTTGGAGGGCGACTAAATAAATCTTCCTTATCGTTTGACGCTAAGCATCCCATTTTGTTGCCTAAAAATCATCATATTACGGCAATGATCATAGATTTTTATCACCGCAAATATATGCATGCCGGACCTCACCTACTTTTATCATTATTACGACAAAAGTTTTGGATTATGGCTGGGCGTGATATTGTACGAAAACGCTTTCGAGCTTGTAACAAGTGCTTCAGAGCTAATCCATGTGCACAGAATCCGTACATGTCAGTGTTACCGGCACCCCGCGTGAACGAAGCGAAGCCATTTTTAAATACTGGTGTTGACTATTGCGGTCCCTTCTTTATTTTGATAAGTAGGTACAGAGGTGCTCGTAAAGAAAAGGCATACATTTGTCTTTTTACATGTTGTGTTACTAGAGCAGTTCATTTAGAGCTAGCAGTTGATCTTAGTACGGAGTCGTTTTTACGTGCGTTCAAGCGTTTTATTTCACGACGCGGTGAGTGTCTTAATTTATTTTCCGATAACGGAACGAATTTTGTAGGTGCAAAAACTCATTTTAATGAGTTACATAAATTCTTAAAGTCGAAGTCATTTTGTGCATCCTTTAACGATGAAGTTGTAAACCGAGGCATTAATTGGAAAATGAACCCACCCAGCTGCGCACACTTCGGTGGCGTCTGGGAAACACACGTACGTAGTGTCAAACTCCACCTTAAACGCGTCATAGGTGAAACTTTACTTACCTATGAAGAAATGTATACTTTACTCACGCAAATCGAGTGCGTGCTTAATTCACGTCCTCTTACTGTTTTAAGTTTCGATCCCGCTGAACCGGTCGCTCTAACCCCTGCTCATTTTTTAACGTTAGGGCCATTGGGTACGTTTTATTCTGCACCCGACATAAAAACTAATATTAATTTGTCACAGCGTAAACAGTTATTAGACAACCTGCTAAAAAGTTATTGGAATCGGTGGCGGAATGAGTATCTCCATGAGCTACAAATGCGATCAAAATGGAACACTGTTACGAACCCGGTGAATAAGGGTAGAATTGTTATAATTAAAGTGGATAATTGTCCACCACTTAGTTGGCCGCTCGCCATAGTTGAAGACGTCCACCCAGGTTCGGATGGAGTCATTAGAGTTGCGCGTGTGCGTACAAAAAATGGTTCTTACCAACGACCAGTAGCAAAGCTTTGTCCTTTGCCCACTCAATAAACTTACTGTTCTTTTTACATTCGTCACTTGGACGAATCCGCATTGTAGGTTAAGTTATCTTGTTTTATTTTTAATTTTCTTCATTACTTCAATATAAGCGCGCGTGATGCATCTTTTTTATTTTTTTTGTTCAATTTTTGTATCATTTTTCTTTTTCTCTCTTTTTCGCGTTTCACATTTCCTTTCCTTTTACATCCTTTCCTTTAGGGTACACTATAAAGCTGGGGGGATGGTTGCGCCAATTAGCTTCATTGCGTAGAATGAAAGGGCTAACTTGGATCGCGGCATTATCCGCGAAGCGACCGTGAAGGGTATACGTCGCCCCCGCATCTCAAAACGTGCGTTCGATACGCGCCCGCGCCGCTACCTCATATTATAAACTTTTTATTTAATATTTTGAGCTCTTCATAATTTACATTAATTTGAAAATAAGCTGTGTCTGTGGTGTAATAAAGTGAAGGACGTCCTGGCGAGGCCTGCAGAAGATATCAAGGTTAGTCCCTGGAATTTTACTGCATTGAGCTAATTGGTATTACTAGGAGACGAACCCCGCTACCTTCTTTTTCCATACAGTCCACACAAAATAATCTTTTAGATTACCCGCGCGACCAATGCTTCTTAAGGACCTAGGATATAAATAGCGCGAATAGCCCTCTTCTGCAGCACAAAATATATTGTGTTAATATCGGAAGCGTTAATACTATGGAAATAACTAATGTATACTAGTCGCGCCATATCTATGTCAGTTAATTGTCTTATCTTTTTAACCGCGTATGCTGCATAAATAAGTCTGTTAGCCAATCCTTCAATATGGGGGCCCCACTGTAATTTATAATCTAGAGTTATGCCAGGAAATATCGCATATTCCACCGGTTTTATCACCAAAGATTGTACCACTGTCTGAAATAATTGCTGTCTTAAAATCTTCGACATGATATGCAGTTATTACTTGGCCGGATTTGAGGAAGCTGTATTGAAATACTTCATAAAAGGCCCAACAAATAGTTATTTTCACTTTTTAGGGTTCCGTGGCAATAAAAGGAACCCTTATAGATTCGTCATGTCTGTCTGTCTGTGCGTCCCTATGTCACAGCGACTTTTTCCCGAAACTTTTAGAGCTATACTGTTGAGACTTGGTACTATATGTATTCTGTGGTAGTACATGTATTCTGTGAATCGCATAAAGATTTTCACACAAAAACAGAAAAATACAATAAATTTTGCGGCAAAAAATTATGATGTACATTACCATGCCAACTTCTACCGTAGTAGTTTTTTTAATACGTCATAAATCGTATTATCAGTAACTTAATTGAAAAAAATACACTATTATCAAAACACTACAAGAATTTTTATATTGTGTTACTTGCTTCTACGGAACCCTTCATGGGCTAGTCCGACTCGCACGTTTTTTTATGTTTTGCTTTAGGAAATAGAAGCGGCGCTGACCCGCAAGCAGCCATCGCAATGTTCGTTTGAGGTCATTGTATAGACTACACTCCACAATTAATCCATTCAATCTCTGTGTTAGTTCAACGTGGCTTCAACGCGTGCTTCTAGAAGAGCCAGTAAAATGGCTCTATAGCGTGGGCAGGTACATATCACACATCAAACCATGTGGCTAATTCTTTGGGTGTTTGATGCAAATTATTTACCGTAGTGGCTGGTATTCCAGTGGGTTCATTCTTCAAGTTAAAGTTTCCTCCACGGAAGGGATTATACGAAGATTCATTAGCAAGTAGCCTTTCTAACCGCAGAATTTAAATTGCGATCTGTTTCTGCTGCCACGCCGGAACTTCTATTCAAAAATTACTAAAATATGAAAGTAACTTTTACTTTTAGAGTCAAATGAATAATAATAAAATGTTAAAAAATCTAATGTTTAACTTTTTCAAATCTAAAACATTCTAGCTGTCACGTGAAAATAGTTTCAATCTGAAATCTCACCCCAAGGAGATTTTATTTAAATAAAATACTTTTTAATGGAATGAACCGCGTGTTACTTGTAAATGTATTTTTACAGAAGGTTATTGCGTAAAAGTTAAAATGTTTTTATTTAATCCGACGTTTTGTGACCTTTACTGAGCACGTTAGCTGGGGAACTGCGGTCGATTTCTGTCAACTTTCACTCAAAAAAATACAGTAATATTACACGCGTTTTGATCCTTTAAAAAGTATTTTATTTAAAGGTTTTATTTAATCTAAAGCAGCCAGTACTAAAAAACTTTAAATCATTAGTTCATCATCATCACCGAGCGCCAATATCCCCCTCATGCGGATCGTGCAGTCGGTGAAGCACACGAAGAAGCGAGAAGGGCAGTGGCTCAAGCAGGGCTGGCTTGTGCACTTCACTAACAAGGACCCCATTGTGAGTGTACATATGTAAATAATGTTTATCTACATCCATGCTTTAAATCCTCTTTTAAGATTCTAAAACAGTTAGGTTATTGCTAACATTAGAACACCCAATGTCCTAATAACCATTACATCATCCAAACGAGTGTTGTTATGAAATTCAGTACAACACCACAACACTCGTTTGGATGATGTAATGGTTATTAGGATTGGCTTATTTAATGTTAGCAAGTAATCTTACTGTTTCAGAATCTTTTATAGAGAATTTATATTATGGATGTAGATAAAGTCTTGTATGCAACTGTTGATAATTAGGTATTAAAATACTCATGTGATAAACCCACATTCGTGTTTTAATATCCCTTATTACACAACTGTTGCATAAATAACTAGTAACGTGTGACGACAGAAGAAACGTGGGAACTTTTAAGAAATGTATATATAGTATTTAATACCTCTAAATAATAAAATTGCATTAACTCAAGGTTTTGAGTTAACGTAACGTAGTATTCGTAGTCAGTTTATCCACTATTTTATTATTATAGAAGTCTATTTTTACGCCACAACCGTAGAGTTTAAGCTGGATATGACACCGGTATCCTCAACCATCTGGATGTGTGGCGGTCCTCCACAGTGCGGTTATCAAGGAGCTTTCTTCCACGTACTACAAAGCCTTGGAATGAACTTCTATGTGCGGTGTTTCCGGGACGATGCGACATGGGTACCTTCAAAAAAATCGCGTACACCTTCCTTAAAGGCTGGAAAAGCTTCTGCGATTCCTCTGGTTACATAAAACCTATAATTACATAATGTTGGTAATAGCTTCTGTGACGGCAACTGCAGTTACTCTATAATTTGTTGAGTTATAGATACGCCGGCACTACTGGCGGATGGACAGTAAGTCGATCACGCTGTTCGCCAGCGAGCAGGGCAGCAAGTACTACAAGGAGATCCCGCTCACAGACGTGGTGGCCGTGGAGAGTGCGCGCCGCCGCCCAGGTATGAGATAACTTGTAAAGTAGCTCCTTGCTCTGTTCTTCTCCCTATAACCAAAATCGAAATACGAAGTTTCGGTTGACGGATCGTACATTTTCCTATTACGAAAGTGTTTCGGATCCGAAGATCGATACGAGGTTCGCGATTAGACATTTTTTATTTCGTTTACCTTATTTTCAAATTCGCTTGACATTTACTTTTTCTTTGTTTGAGATTATTGTGATCGTACCTACAACTTCACTTTTTATGGTTAAGTCTATGGTTCCGAATTGTACTTTAGCAATAGGATTTAATTCGAAGTTCGTCGTTCGTTCTTTTTGGACCGAAACTTCGACTTTCGAATTTGGTAATAGACCTCCTGGGCTCTGACCAACCATTACAAACTTTGATCCAGCAAGAGATGTATATATAGAGATATAGATCGAATCGTTGGCACGAGCCCGCCGTTTACAACAAGTTGCTTTCATGAGAGATTTGATGAATGTCGTGAATTGTAATAGTTTTGTAGAATTCTTAACATCGTACCCGTTATTTCAATCGCAATATTGAACATTAATAGAGTATATGCATAAAATATTACGATTTTATTTTTAAAAAGTGTTGTTTATTCATGGAATAAGAAAAAATCATCAATGTAATGTTCCACGTTTGGTCATGATTGAAAGAACTAATCTTTACTGTATAGCCACTACACGTGGGGACGTCCACTCGCAACCGACAGCCCATTCGAACTGGCCTTCTGCTTTTTTTTGAGAGGAGGCAATACAGTTACGTATCGGACTCGAGTGTCACCCCATACCGACTAAAACCTCCTCTATGCTGTTAGCCATGGTTTTACAGCGACATAGGGCATGGGCCGTGGAGGCCGCAAAGACTTCACAACAACAGTCGCGGGGCGTCTCCTAAGGAGACTCGAACCTCGGACCAGCTGTGTGCTTGTGGGAAGGCCTTCTGCTGTACTGTGCATTCCTTATAAAGCACTCAACGTCACACGGTCAATGTCACTGTCGATGTCATGACAGTGACAATTATTGTTAACACATACTCTCAGTTCGAACTATATTTCACTACACACTACAATCTAAATACATATAGTTTTAGTATATAATATGCTGTCTTAATATATGGATATTTAATAGTGGGACGTGCGCTTGCGCCGGCTACCTCGGACTTCGGTCTGGCGAGGCCCGCGCCTCCCTTTGCGCTGCTACAAGTCGCGCCTATGAAGCGTGAACAGCCATAATTTTTGGCAAATTGATATATTTGGAAAGTCACGCCATTAGTCACACCAAATGTGAAATAAAAGAATGGCGACAAATGTCGATGTGTCAAGCAGTGCTCTCCGCTTGTTTGTTGGTTGCTATGAACTATGACGTCATTGTTCGCGCTCTCCAAGGACCCAAAATAGCATGCGTTTAAAGCGTCCGCATCGGTTGGTAATTTTAAAACATTTTTTTAAATACTTTGAGTTTATTTTTCGAGGTTTAATATGTATCGCCGTATACTGTCGAATAAAAATAAAAGAATTATATGTATTCCCTCTTGAAAGATTCCTACTGTTCCGTTTTTTTATTACGAATAATTGAACGATTCACAAATATATGAGTCAACTACTGTAATAAAAACAATGGTTAATTTTATTCATTATTTATAAGGGAAAACTCGCGCTTGACAAAAAATCTATCTATTCCAAATTTGTTTTGGCAAAAAAAATCCTTCAACGGTTCCTCTTTATATTCCATAGTTTCCGATGTCCCATACTGAACCAGTTATCATACACACCTGAATAGTGCTAGTGTTCAATGTGGTTTTATTCATTCTTTTACTGTAGATATTTTAGTACGGGGAAAAGAGCTACATCATACACTTATGTAACACCAGAGAATGGCACCTATCCAAAATAGTTCTCAGTGAATCAAACCTGTGCAAATTGTGCTGCGAAGCCGCTGAATAACCATAAACATTCTTCTGGAATGCGAGGCCATTGCCAGAATCAGGCTGGGGTGTCTTAAAACACCTTCACTCAAAACAGAGGACTGCCCTGCTTAGACCCCTCTGAGGATCCTACGCTTCTTAAAAGTACCAGGTCTTGAGAATACAATTTATTTCTCGGCACACGTTTCCTAGTCAGTAGCCTCGGTTTTTCCACAGCTCATTTGTTTTTTAGACATAGGAAGTCGAGTTATAAGGAGGAATCCACGGCTTTAAGTGTATCTAAATCCCCTACTCATAATAATAATAGCTATTTATGCAATGAGTGTTTTAATACCTAATTATCAACAGTTGGATACAAGACTTCATCTACACCCATAATATGAATCCTCTATAAAAGATTCTGAAACAGTTAGCTTACTGCTAACATTAAAAAATCCAGTCCAATAATCATAATATCATCCAAAGGAGTGTTATTATGAAAACGGATGATATAATGTTGTACTGACTTACATTACAACACTCCTTTGGATGTTGTAATTGTTATTTATTAGGTTATTTGGACATTGGGTGTTTCAATGTTGGCAATAAGCTAACTGTTTTAGAATCTTTAATAGAGTATTTAAAGCATGGGTGTAGATAATAATAATAACAGCAGAGAAGTGTTGAATGAACGTTCATAAGAATTAGAAAACCGAAACTATGTTGGTACGAACGAGGGTAGGACGCAGGATGAAAGCCAACAGGGGGAACGACTGAGATGAACACAAAGTGATATATTTCAGGCAGCGACGTGATGCACTGCTTCGAGCTGCGGACTGCTAACGTGGACTACCTGGTGGGCGTGGAGGAGGCGGGCACCGCGCCCCCCGAGTCCGGCGTCGGCGCCTACCTGGCGCGCTCGTGGGAGACGGCCGTCCGACACGCGCTGCTGCC
>CATIXQ010000012.1:9317729-9358493 GCA_949711755.1 Leptidea juvernica | reverse complement strand
CGACACGCGCTGCTGCCGCTCACCTGCGACGGTGAGTACATTGTGTTCAATCTCAATTGAAAGCAATACAGATAGATTCTTAATCTTCGTATATAAACGGGATACTTACGATGTTAACTAACTCTACTCTACTCTAATACGACATGGGTACCTTCAAGAAAAGTGCGTACACCTTCCTTAAAGGCCGGCAACGCTCTTGTGATTCCTCTGGTGTTGCAGGAGAGTGTGGGCGGCGGTGATCACTTAACACCAGGTGACCCGTACGCTCGTTTTTCCTCCTATTCCATAAAAAAAAAACTCTCCACTCTTTTTTGACCAATCAATCATCTTCTGCTGGAATTGAGAATCACTTTTTATTTTTTATTTTTTTTTTATTTAGTTGCACGGGATGCAGGTTCATAAGCCAAATTTCAACACTAAATACATAGGTATTGCTATATATTCAAATAAATTATAACTACCAAAAAAAACCTTTTATTGCAATTTGAAAAATCATAATGCACATTTTATATCTATAACACGAACTGTGATAAGACCGGGAAAGTGTGTAGCAATTCAAGTTGAAAGATTCTGGTATGTAGTGGTGCCGCAGCTGACTGACCTCTGGTGGTTACTAGTAGGTTTAGCCACTCCGAGGTGATGATTAGTATCATATACCCCGGTGATTGCGCACATTTATGGTTATTGGTCGATACGTTCAAGGAGGTGCTAATCACTGGCGGTCACGAGTTTTTATAGTTATTTATGCAACTGTTGTCTAATAAGGGGTATTAAAACACGAATGTGGGTTTATCACACAAGGCGAAGCCGAGTGTGATAATGGTATCACATGAGTGTTTTAAAACCTAATTATCAACAGTTGCATACAAGACTTTATCTACACCCAGAATATGTATCCTCATAAAAATTCTGGAACATTTAGCTTACTGATAACATTAAAACACCAGTCCTAGTAGTAACATAATATCATTCATTACTGATTATATAGATACAAATAAACTAAATATTAATGAAACAATTATTTATTTTAGTAGTACATAATTTACATTTAGTATAGTGCTATAATTAAAATTCACTCGAATATAATATTCTTTTGCAGCGTTTAAAATGAATCGCTCATTTTTTGTACACAAAACAATAAAAATATCGAAGAAAAATGACGGGGATTCGAATAACTTACTTTTTTTTTACGGCGCGCGACGTTCTGGTAGTGTGGAACGCGCGTAAACGAAAATGTTCTTTTTTTGAAATTCATACAGATACCACGCATCGAGCAATAATAATGTGGCTGTATGTTGAAACTCTTTGCGCATGAATGGATAAAAAAACATAGGAGTGTTGTTATGAAATTCAGTACAACATTACAACATTCGTTTGGGTGATGTAATGGTTAATAGAACATTGGGTGTTTTAATGTTGGCAATAAGCTAACTCTTTCAGAATCTTTAATAGAGGATTTAAAGCATGGGTGTAGATAAACATTAAAAAAGCCCGTCTTAGGAACCATTTCATCATCCAAACGAGTGTTGTAATATTGTACTATATTATACATCTAATAAAAATAAAAAGAAGAAAAAACACTTCAGTCACTTTTCTTTTATAAAAACTAATACTTAGTGAGAATATGTCAATATTTATTAAATTTTTATTATAAAAGTCACATGAGCGGATAAGAAATGTATTTTTTTGCATAATATGTGTTATAGGTTTGAATATAAAATGTTAACCTTGAACGTGAACGGGTGTCACGAGGGATTCTGTACTTTATCCTCTCGACGAGAAGGAAGCATATATAATGAGTAATGTGATACTCGTCGGTGGTTGTAGCGGAGGGCGGCGGTGACGGCGGTGGTGACGGTGACCGGGCGGAGCGCGCTCCGGAGATGTCGCAGCTGTACCAGATCCACCCGGCCGAGGTGCTGGGCTCGGGCCAGTTCGGGATCGTGTACGCGGGCCTGCACCGGGCCTCAGCGCGCCCCGTCGCCATCAAGGTAAGAAGGCATATATTTTACCAAAATTTATTCATTCAGAATTCTTTTTGGTGTCGTCTCTAATATACTAGACACCAATACCGCTTCGGAAATAACTTGCGCTCTGAGAGAGAAGAAGGGGGGCGAGAAACTCTCCCGGAATTCTATTTAAGGTGCAGTGCTCACTGAGTTAATATTGATATCGTTTAATTAAAGTAATTAAGAAAATGTTTATGAAAACCAATGACGACAGCGGGACGTTCAGCTGACGGTAATTGATTCGCTCTGCCCATTAAAATGCAGCACCGCTAAGGATTATTGAAAAACCCAAAAATTCTGAGAGGCACTTCATCTGCGCTCGTCGCCTTGAGACATAAGATGCCAAATCTCATTTGCCCAGTAATTTCACTAACTACGGCGCCCTTCAGACCGAAACCCAGTAATGCTTACACATTACAGCTCCACGGTAGAAAAAGGGACCGTTGTGGTACCGATAATCTCGCCGGCATCCGGTGCAAAGGAGCCTCCCACTGGTGAAGTGAGATGAGTAGCACGTCGTTATTATAACATGAATCTAAAGTGTAAACCATAACGAAACCATTTTCAAACATTCTACAAAAAGGTAGTTGCGGGACCGGAAAGGGTTTCTCTATTCAAGTTGAAAGATTCACGTAGGAAGTGGTGCCGGAGCTGATTAAATATCAATATTACAGGTCATTGACAAACTCAGATTCCCCAGCAAACAAGAAGCCCAGCTGAAAAATGAAGTAGCAATCCTGCAGAACCTGTCGCACCCGGGAGTGGTGAACCTGGAGAGAATGTTCGAAACCCCGGAGCGGATCTTCGTTGTGATGGAGAAGCTACGAGGTGACATGCTGGAGATGATTCTCTCGCACGAGAAGGGTCGGCTACCGGAGAGGATCACGAAGTTTGTGGTAGCGCAGGTGAGCACTGACACATTACTGATGCTGTTCAGACTGTTACATCAGTACCTATACGCCTAGCGCGTTTATATAATACTAGCTGACCCGACAGACATTGTTCTGTTCATAATAAAAAAAAATGTTGTGGGTGGATTATCGTAAAATCCTCTGTGGCTGACCTAGAGGTCAAGAAAGACCTCGACGAAAGGAGTATTCCTACCAAATTTCAAGTCTCTACGCATTATAGTTCCAGAGATATCGTGATAAGTGACTATGTACGTGGAAATCTATATATATAAAAATGAATTGCTGTTCGTTAGTCTCGCTAAAACTCACGGCTGAACCGATTTGGCTAATTTTGGTCTTGAATTGTTTGTGGAACTCCAGAGAAGGTTTAAAACGAATTGATTAAATATATAAATGCTCGGAATTAAATAAAAACAACAATTTTGTTTTTCCTTTGATGTGTTTCCGTCGCGACGTTCAGAAATCAAATTGAAAGAATAGTTTAAAATGCAATGTTGCAACCGATAGCAATCGAATATAATAATTATTGTAGTACGATATATTTTATGTTTGATTTAACATTTGGTAGGTCTGAGAATCGGTCATCTATTTTCTACACCCTAAAAAATTTAATTATTATTTTTTTTCTTATTACTTTATATGGCAATACAACGTTTGCTGGGTCAGCTAGTCTCTTATATATATATAATAGATATCGTATATACCCGATGTCTAACTACATATTAAAAGTAATAAACATTGAAAATTTATATTTTGATCTAAATATAAGTTGCGGACGTTAATATTATAATTATTACCTCATCATACTTTTTTTATTTGAATGAATACTTAAGATGACTCATAGCACTAAGATAATTATAATCTCGACGCTTGTTATCATGCCGGTTTAAATAAGTTAAATATTATTTATTTAAATTTTTTTGCTAGACGGTTCCGCAAATTAATTGAAAGTAATTTATTCGCAAATTCAACCACTCACAAAGGACAATGACCAATAGTGGTACCAAAAAATGTCATGCATCAAGACCAAAGTTGTGTAGCAATTATTTTCATAATTTTTGAACAATATTACGCGTCATGGATTGAATGTTTGAACAGGGAATTTTAATATTATAATGTCAGGTAACTCCCCGCGGCTTAGTATGTCTCGTAATTCTTACTAATTTAAGCGGATTTGTACTGATTTTTAGAGTAATAATGTTCGTTCGTGTATAACGTGTCCATATAAAATATGTTATTGGTTATTGAACAAAATATATCTACTCGCCTAGTTTTGAGGTTATGTTCGATTTTGTAAAATAACTCCGAAACCCGGGTTTTCTTTTACAAAACGAACTTCTGTAGGTGTTTATATAATATGTGTAGTCTAGTAAAGCTTAAAAGCATTGTTTGAATTTGATGCAATGTGGTACGGAGTTCTATACAATAATGATTATTTTCCTTTGCTTATTTGATGTGTTGCTCATTGATGTGGTACTGTGTCAGATCCTGGTGGCGCTCAAACACCTCCACGAGAAGAACATCGTGCACTGCGACCTGAAGCCCGAGAACGTGCTGCTTTCGTCGGATGAGATGTTTCCGCAGGTGAAGCTGTGTGACTTCGGGTTCGCGAGGATCATCGGCGAGAAGTGCTTCCGGCGGTCGGTGGTCGGCACGCCCGCCTATCTCGGTAATATCACTCGTACTCACCGGAGGGTTTTTACAATTTGATGGGGTTTTGAAACCGCAAACTCAAAAATAACTGTTTTGCATATATCCAATCTTGGCATAATACAACGCCTTTCGGTGTTAGTACAGAGTCGCATTCTTAAGTTCTTCGGACACGTCTCCCGGCGCGAGAGTTAGTCCATTGAGCGCCATGTCGTGCAGGGCAGAGTGGAGGGCACCAGAGGGCGAGGAAGGTCGCCCATGCGATGACCGACCAAATTTAGTCTGCTGTGGGCGAATTGAACAAGTGTACTAGGCTGTGGGCCAGCAGGGAAAACTAGCGAATGCTCGTGGGGCGATTCACATCTGCCCCAAAAGATGTCACTTCGTGATAACCACGACCGCTCTGCCAAGAGTGTAACCAAGAAGAAGAAGAATATATCCAATCAGTAACTTTATTTTTATGGAGTAGAGAGAAATAGCACTTCAAGGGATGGTTAGTATTCGCCGCCACTCATACTCTTTTCCACCACTCGTAGGGTATGTCGTGTCTTCTACCGCATTTACCACGGGCTGTCTCTTGATAAATGGGTAGAAGACATGCAGTGCCAAGCGATCGTTCACAGAATTAAGGGTTCCCTATGATTAAAGTACCTTAGTGTTGCACACTGTCAAAAGTTCTACCAGAATATAGAATTAACGTACCTGGAGAGAGACAAATATTAAATCACGTAGTCTTTAATTATTGAAACTTCGATTCTTCGGTATCGAAGCCCGTTGGTGACTGCTTGCCACTTGTGAAAGCCCATAAGAGTATCGGACATCACTGTCCCTGCGGACCTACGCCATTAGGCCAGATGTTCGTAGGAATAGCAATCGCTTGAAATTTGGAGACACTGATACTAGGAGAGCCACTATATGGACAAGGATCATAGCACGAGCTATTTTATTTTTATTTTATTTATTGAGGTAAAGAAACAGTGAAACATCTTACTAACTAAAGTACATTATAAGGTTATACTAAAAGTGCCACCAGCACTGTTAACCACAGATTAATTATAAAAATTGAGAAAGGTAAACATTACAAGGTTAAAATTTAATAGATACAAAAAAATAAAGGATTGTGTCGTTTTATGAAACCACGGTAAAAGTGAAACTTTTTTTCACATTATAGACCTTTAACTAAATTTTTTTTGGAATAATTTTCAATTAAGGGCTTAAATATCGCTTTATCAATCTTAATTTTATATTTGGAAAATTGGAATGATAATGGGAAATAATAAAAGTAGACTAAGTCTTCAACTAATATTTTTTATTGAACTATAAGTGTCTTAGCCCTGGTTAAAAATTGATTGAAAAGGATTACATTAAACACTGATAAACAACATTTACATTAAACACTGACAAAAACAAAGAAAATAGCGTGGAACACTGGCACAAATGAGTAATAGTCTATACAGTACAGGGTCAGCTGCTGCGAACTATAGGCGCCGCCCGATCGTCACGCGACATGCAACACACATACGAAAAAGTTTGAGACGGTGTTATAGAGAGTGATAACAATAAACTATAAATTTTAAACAATATAAAAGGTATTAGTTATGATTTCAATGCTTGTACAATTTGGTTTTTAAACATTCCAACTGAAGTGCACAAAATATCAATATGATTTAAATTACATTATAAGCTTCACCAATTCGATATAGCAGCAAGCGTTTGTCTGCGTTTGTACGACAAAATGTGGTGGCAAAAAGTTGATGAGCTCTACGACAGAAAGAACTCGTGGGAACTTTGTACATTATCTTGTATGATGACATAATATATCATAAAGCATCATTACGTCAAGTTGTAAGCCTGTCCTTAATTTCTAATAAATTATAAACCTTTAATATATAAAAGGCATTTATTTTCTAAAAATTGATTCCTTTAGAATTCTTTTTGATGTCATTTCTAATATACTAGATACTACTACCGCTTCGGAAACAAATGGCGCTCTGAGGGAGAAGAAGCGGCGCAAGAAACTCTACCAGCATTCTTTTTTTTGCGCTCTTTTCAATAAAAATATACAATATTGTACAGTCATTTCTATCGCTATAATATAATCATAATCTAGTCCCAGGCTATATATATATTTACTATAAAAGTGTATACATTTACCCTTAAAGCTATTATGTATCTTATGAAGCAATCCCTTATTTCTAGTGTTATAATAATGAAAATCACTATTAAGAGCAAAAAGGTGACGATTTTTGTGAACGTATATTAAATTTTCATAAAAGTACTGACAATGATATAAGAATCGATGAGCAGATATGAATTATTTAAACAATAAGTTGTTCGTATGCAGCCCCCGAGGTGCTCCGCAACAAGGGCTACAACCGCTCGCTGGACATGTGGTCCGTCGGCGTGATCGTGTACGTGTCGCTGTCGGGCACCTTCCCCTTCAACGAAGACGAAGACATCCACGAGCAGATCCAGAACGCGGCCTTCATGTACCCGCCCAACCCCTGGAGGGAGATCTCTCCTGAAGGTATTGCCCACAAGAAATTGAATGCAGCTTAACCCAGGCGCGGTCCGAAGAGGGGGGGGGGGGTCACAGGGGACATGACCCCCAAACCCCCTTCCCCAAAAACCCAAATATAAAGACATTTCTCAAAATTCTGGCAACTCTTCCCGTGTGTTTAGAAGAACGATTAACAGGTTTAGCTCTTCTAAACATGCACCCGGAAATAGTACCAGGCGTCTCAAATATTATCACCCGATTCACAAATACGTAAAGACGACTTCCGATTGTTTTTTAGGTAATAACATAATAGGTAATGTATAGCGTTAATTTGTGTCTTGGGCAATAATGTTTATTTCATTCCAGATACCTATTCTTTATTAGTGTAGCGACCGCGCCCGGCCCAACCTTTTAACTATCAGAAAGTGTTTCGTGCGTGTGTAACACCTCCGTCTGTCGCCAGCCATCGACCTGATCAACAACCTGCTGCAAGTGAAGCAGCGCAAGCGGCTGTCCGTGGACAAGTGCGCGGCGCACGCCTGGCTCCAGACGCAGCAGGCGTGGCGCGACCTGCGCCTGCTGGAGCAGCGCGTGGGCCGCCGCTACCTCACGCACCGCAGCGACGACGACCGCTACCGCTGACGCCGGCGGTACGGCTCTCTACTTGTGTAACATAGATTGCGAGGTTGCCCAATCGATCTGTTAATTAACATAGGAGTGATTCTTTTATGAAAGTAAGGGCGGGACGTTCAGCTGATGGTAACTGATACGCCCTGCGCATTACGATGCAGCGCCGCTCAAGATTATTGAAAATCCCAAAAATTCTGAGCGACACTACAACTGCGCTCGTCACCTTAAGATAAAGGTGTCGAGTCTCGTTTGCCCAGTAATTTCACTAGACCGAAATACAGTAATACTTGCGCATCACTGTTTCACGGGAGAAATGACAACAAAAATAATTGTAAGCGATTCATATATATATTCTCGCTACAGATTCAACTGTTTTAATACTTTTTTGTTGTTTAGGAGTGAAGCCAATTCGAGTCCGGGCAGAAATATGATGCTGAAGTGGAAAAAACTGTTGATTAAAGTGCGATAGATAACGGACAAGTGTACGTCACGCGCAGGCAACGGACCGCCGCGGCCGGACCGCGCTACTAACAATTGTGTTTTATGTGAAATAATAATTTGTAAATCACGCGCGATCTACCCTCAGATTATGTATTTGTAACAAAGAAGTTGTCGTCAATACTAAAAAAGATATAAATCTTTATGCAGACATACTTGTAATAGTCTCGCGATAAATAATACAATATACACGGAGGAGTAAAAAAGGAAGGACTCCGCGCCGTGATATTAGCAAGTGAAGCACCGTTATGCTAGTGTGTGTGCGGTTACGGGGAATACTAGTTACACAATTTTTTCTCCCTTAAATAATCATAATATACAAATACTTATATAATATCTCTTTACACATTTCACAACGCACGACGGCATTTTTAAAATATTTTATTGAGACGCAAACTGATCTATCACAGACGATGACAATTCTCATAATGGCCGCCTATCGACCTGTAGTCGTGTGTGTGCGTGGGGCGGCTTGTATTGGTAGCACCAACTGTTATGTAAGGTGACACGGAGTCCTTGTTGTTTTACTCGTCCATGACAATATATAAATAAACATAAATAGTACAATATATAAATAATAATTTTATCGTGATAATGTGTCTGTGTGGGTGTGTGTACTATTTGTCGTAGCTATGTGTATGTATATGTGTATATCTATTACATTCCTTCATACAATCTGCATTCTGCATAAATGCTCTATCACTGAGCAAGTATTTCATGACTTATTTTTATATACTTTTTTAATAACTCTGACTGTGTGATATATAAAATATACAGTTATGGACAAATTCAAAGGTACGCCTGGAAAAAAAATTGCGACAATTAAGTTTATTTCAAATTATAAAGGTCAAGAAAATTATTGATCAATTAACAAAACACGAAACAAACATATTGTAGAAAATATTTTCCATAAAATTGTAGAAAGGTGCTAAAGTGGGCTATAACCAATATTCAGTATTGCCCCCTCTAGCTCTTCGAGCTATTTCAAATTCAAATATTTTTATTCGAAATAAATTATTGAACGGCAAAAACTACCACCCATGTCACCCTAATCTCCATGGCATAATCCTAATCAAATTATCAATAAAATCTTGATCCATTGCGTTCCGTGTTTCCTGTAACACGTTTTTAATTTCTCTGGTATTAGCGGGGCAGGATTTTTTTCTTAATTTCTCTCCCAAGCTTGTCCCACACATTCTGTATGGTATTTAAATCTGGCGAGCTTTCTGCCCATCTCATTACAACTACAACCGCAGTATAGGGCGTGCATTCATGCGTAAAAACAAGATCAATCAAAGAAAAAAAAAACAATAATAATTGTTAAAAAAAGGCCTAAATTATGTTAGTGTAATTATAACTAAACAGGCACATGAAGCCGCACAAATGCCTTTATAATTGGCGCATCAATATGACTAGCAATGGTTTGCAGAATGATGTTACCCCCAACCTCCTCAGCAATGACGCGGTTCTTTTGCGTTGGATGGCATGGAAGCCGTTCACCCTCGCATCCGCGAACATTGCTGAAGCACTGCTAAAGCAGTGTTGTACGGAACGCGAAAGGCACTAAACGTTCTTTGAGTATATCTGACCCACAGGCTGCTCGTATAGAAGGTTTGACAATATGCTTTGTAAAGCGTTATCTTTACCTCACTGCTACATCGAGCAAACCTGCGAGCCATCATATTACTACTCACCGCCAGTACCCTGCTTTCCCTCTCAATATCCATTTGGCGTCTCCACACTTAAGTCCATCTATCACCTGGCTTAAGGCAAAATTGGGACTCGACTGTGAATAGAACTTGACCCCAAGCTTCGTCGTTAAAATTTTCATGATTGCAAGCAAAATCAACTGGAGCTACTCCAAGGCATGTGGCAAGAGCATTTTGGCTGATTTCAGTCTTATTCTCATATTCTTTGTGCTTACTGTATCGCCTCAAACTTCTTGAAGCTTCGTTCTCACTTAAAAAGAAGTCAAGTTCCTGTTTCTAAGCACGATGTATTAATAAAACGGCCATCTCTGGTCACAGTTTTCCGTTTACATCCCTGACTTTTTAGTGTCGTAAACTGTCTGGTCTGCCGATACCTGTTGACCACTCGGTGTATCACAAATGTGGGTACTCGTAATGTTTGGGCCACATTTGTTTGTAACTGTGCCCAGTTTCAATAAAAGTAACAGCTCAAGCAACTTAAGTGGCATTTAGATCCGGTATTCTCAGTTTTTTTGACGTAATGATTCGCACTTAATACGATAAACAAGGCAATCGAGGCAAAATATAAAAAATAATTTAAACAAATTGAAAAGTTGAGAAAATTTTGCAGTACAGAATAATACAATTCGAGAAAAGGAATATTTTAAAACTTTTTTATATGATTTATTTATGTTTGCGGCCAGTATACGCACAATAATTACAACAATAATAATCAAACTTTTTTCTTGCATTCTGCTAAATTTGTCCATGAGTGTGTATATTTTTCCCAATGTTGTAATAATTTTTATAATATATTTAATTTACTTATATTTATAGAATAGTTTCAATGGATACACTTAAGGTCAGATAAATCCGCTAGGTATATTATATAGGTAAATAGTTATGGTTATTACAATCACTATGAGATTTTATTTTAGATTTAATCATTTTAAATGGTTTTTGTTTGGTACTTATTTTATAAAAATGAGATTAACATAGATGAAAGTAAAAAGTAGTATAGTTGTAAGTAAACTAATATTTGTTCTAAAGCATTTTGTTCTCTTCGCTGTTGTCGAAAATATCCTGAGACTAGTAGTAACAAATGACTGTCTACCTCTTATGTGCTGATCATATTAAGATATTTTATTACAGTCCATTCGTCCTCCAGTACAGGGCTTCCCAACATCGTCCCCTTTAATGATTCGCGATTAGATCGCTCTAATACTCTAAACACGTGCACGAAATGCAGCAATTGCCCCTTTCACGCGTTAAAATACCTAATAACCTACTTACCTACTGAAATGAAAATACGAAAGAAATAGGATACGAACAATAATATTTACGCGGTATTTAATATTTGACGTAGAAATACTTCTGCAATAACCAATATAATATTAGTGAGCCGCACCTCACCGTACCAGCGCGGAATAGGGTGTGTGTGTCATTCATAGCACCACATCATGTCGATGTTCGCAGAGTTCTCCGGACAGTGCAAATCGTCATTTGTTGGCGCACCAAACGTTGTAATTCACCTCTCGCTCCTTTAGGAACGTTTTTGCAAGTCATTTCATCTCAACCATTATCCTGTATCTTTATTAACTAAGTAAATACGAGCTTAGATTTTAATTATATACAAATTATTTTTAGTTATTTCTCTGTTTTTTTAATCTTATTGGTAATATAAGATTTTATACATATTTCCGTGTTTCCCCATCAATTATTTACGGACATGTAATAGTTTCGATCTTACTCCATTTCTAAAAGTCATTCTAAAGTTCATATAGTCTCAAACTACAAACTTAGTCTTTACTTAATTCTTACTTTATTTTTATATTTACTATACCTATATTTTAGCTTAACTCTATGCTTTAATATTCAGTTTTCAATTTGACGAAGAAACCGCTTCATCTCCCCACTCACCTTTAAAACAAAAAAAGAAACCTATCCTTAGAATTTCTATCATTATTATTTATACAAACATTACTAATAATTTGGCATCTTATAAATCATCTAAAAGAATAGAACAAAGTATGTAATCGATTTCGTTAAACATCTAGATGTGGCTTTTCATAGCTGCTCCTGATGGTAAAACAACGAAAGGTCTCTCTTCTCTGTCGCTCTCTTGTCTTCTTGTCTTTCTCTTTTGTTCTTCATTCTGCTAGCTTTCTTTCATCGAACTCGGTGTATGTGGTCTAGGCAGCACGCTTTCAATCTGTTCTACTTCTACTCTTCTTCGCAATCAGTCACTCTTATCAGAGTGGTCGTGGTCGCTAATATGATGCAACATTAGTCATCGTTGGTCTCTTTGGTTTTTGGCCTCGTGATACTTCTCCTGAAGGAGCATCTACTTCTACTACTACTATGAAAATTTTTATTTGCACATTCTCTTTCTTGTACAAATTGTAAAAAGTTTTACCTTGTGACCTTGGTATATACAGCGTATTGTTACCCGTGACTCAGTTTTATTGGTTTATAAACGAATTATTTGCTCGATGTATGGTATTTTTATACACTACCAGTTATTAAAAATATAATTTCTGGTGTTTTAGGTATGTCCTGTATACCCATGTGTCAAATTTACTCTATTCCAATAAACTTAGTTAAGTATTTCATCTGCAATCCCCCTGAAAACGAGATCTGGAAAGGTCTGGAAACGTCGGGTTAACTAAAATAAAAAATGTAACTTTTAGGCCCAGAACACACGGTGAAACACAAATGCAACAAAACCCTTTTGAAATTATTGATTTGAAACCAGTTTCAACCATTTTCCACACACGCTGCAACCACAATCATTTCGGTTTTCGTTGAGAAATACGTGTGCATAATGAGTTCTTCAAGTGACGAAGAAATTGTGGTTATGTATTTGTATCTTCGACAAAGAAGAAGGCGCAAAAGAAGAACTATGTGGATACATCCCTACTAAGCTACAATGGGGTGCTCACATAAAAAACTTATGTAATCGACTTAGCTCTGCAGTATTTGCGATAAAAAAATAGACAGCTGACAGATGTTGAAACGGCTAGACTTGTATATTTCAACTACTTTCGTAGTGTCATGTCTTACGGAATTATATTGTGGGGTAGGGCTGCAGATATTGAAAACATATTTGTGCTGCAGAAAAGAGCAATTCGAGCAGTCTATAAAATGCGTTCAAGAGATTCATTGAGAGAAAAGTTTAGTGAAATAAATATTATGACAGTACACTGCCAGTAAATATACGAGAACCTCCTATACGCCCATAAAAATATTAGCCAATTTAAAAATAATAGTGATGTTCACAGTGTCAATACTCGAAACAAACATAAACTCTCAATTCCATCTACTAGGCTCCGTAAAATTGCTAAATCTTTTAAAGTGGATTGTGTTGTATTTTATAATAAACTCCCAAATGAAATTAAAATGTTACCTATTAAAAAATTTAAATGTATCGTAAAAAATAAATTAACATCTAAGGCCTATTATAGTGTGAAAGATTATTTGAATGATAAAGATAGTTGAAATTAATGTTCTAAATTTTGTTAATGAATATTGTTATACTCATTTGAATGCTATTGTAACTTTTGTACTTCATCCTGACTTGCACTAAATAACTTATAAAGTTTTACAGTGAATAAAGATTTTTTGACTTTGACATTGAGAAGAATATCAACTGTCGTATGTTTGTGACTGCCAAAGAATTACAAGAAACTGATAAAATGCTTTATCAGTCTCAGTCTTGCGAGAGTAGCTTCATAGTGTGATATTATACAAGCAAGGATATTTTTGCACTTCGAACACAAGTTAAATGTTGTATTGTTCGTCGTCAGCCATTTGTAAAAAAGACGCCAAGACAAAAAATGAATGAAACGCAACGCGAGTTTCCTGCACGCCGGTTTCAATGCGACTGATTTACAACGCGTTTCAAACTGATTTCAAACTGGTCGCGTCATGTGTGGTCTCTCAACGAAATCTATGGCAGAAACTCAAATGCAACTCAAAAGTAACTAGTAGTTGCAGTTTCGTTGCATTTGCGTTTCACCGTGAGTTCTGGGCCTCACGCAATAATCTTATGTAAAACCGTTACAATTGCACGCGTTTTAATCCTTTAAAAGTGTTTTATTTAAATGTGTAACACTCGCGTTAATCAAAGAAAATACCATTAGTTATGTATGTTAATATAATATAGATAACGCCAATTCTATTTCTTATAAAAATAATAAAATATGCCAGTAGAAGTTCCACGCATCTCTTACGCGTGCGCCACGATTATGCAGTAACCCGCAAAATAGACTCAGTCGCGATTAACTAATTTCTGTAACAAGACGTCTCGAGCGCATCGAAAAGTATTAATGTGATAGCAGATTAATAATGTATCTTACGGAGGTGTTACGTCTCACCGGTAGGTATAAAACTTTAAGAATATAATATTAAAGTATGTTAATCCAATATATGCTCAGCACGCCTACAGAAGTCTTGACTTCAACAATTCATTTAATAACTAGCTCATCCGACAGACGTTGTTCTGTACATAATAAATAAAATATTGTTTTTTATGAATTTGTCAAATAATTTTCATACCATCAAGAATTAATTCGTAAAATATGCTCCCTGTTGTTATAATGAAATTATATCTAGCAGAACTATCAAACCGTGCGTCAATAAATTTTCTCACAGAAAAAATGTTCATTCAAAATAAATATTGGCATTTATAATAATTATAGGCCCCAAATCGAAAAAAAACTATCCTATCTCTTAAGCTGGACGCAACTGCACTCCATGAAGTGATCCCCATTAAGTATTTTTATCAAAATACGATGTGAAATCACTTATTGAAAGTCAAAACCTGCGCTCCATTCCAACATGAATGCCTCAGACCTAAGAAGAACTGGCGCAACAAACTCAGCGGGCTTTTTTTTTTCATTGAGAAAATATGTTTACAAAGTAATATTTTACAATTAAACTTATTATTTAATAGTCTGAGTTTATGTTATAGTAACCTTTACCACACAAAGTTTCGGAGTTCACTGGAAAGATACATCAGGACACTGGACTTATTAAGATATATTCGCACAGGTAAACAAGCATTGTTTACAACCTCTTCAAAATATCTTGCATGTTAGATTTAAGTTAGCAGTTTTGTTATCGAAAAAAATATTTTGTTTGTACTGGCCTGTAAATGTATGTCCCGGATGATTCTAATATTACTGAATTATATTAAATACTTTAGTGAAATTGTTCTTGTTGTGTTATAGCGGCCTAATATACTTAGTAAGAGATTAATATCAAGTATAGACAGCGGTTATTGTGTGTGGTGTTTGTCTGTTCGTTGATGTCTAATAAATATATAATTATTGTTGTTTAATGTTAGGTGAGTTGCGCTAGGGTAGGAGCTGCATAGTTTACTACTAACATTATAATAAAAACTACGAAATAAAATGGGAAAATAATGTTTACTTTGAAGAATAATATAATTTAACTTGTTGGCAGACAATGTTTGATCTACAGGAATGCACTATATGACATTGACAGATTGGCTGTGTCATTCGAAAAAATTTAAATGTATCGTAAATAATAAATCAACATCTAAGTCCTATTATAATGTGAAAGATTATTTGTATGATAAAAATAGTTGGAATTAATATTTCTAAATTTTGTTAATGAATATTGTTATACTCATTTGAATGCTATTGTAACTTTTTGTACTTCATCCTGACTTGCACCAATTAACTTAAAAAGTTTTACAGTAAATAAAGAATTTTTGAATTTGAATTTGTCCGCGCAAATCAACATTGATTCCTCCAACTTGATCGTGCTAACCTTATGGATCCGATTGATTTAGCCATTTGTATTTTTTAATTAATACTGTTTCGCAAGTATGAACTTATTATACTAACAGAACTGAGTACTGCTAGCTAAGAATTAATCCGGGTAAAATCAATGAGTTGTTTTTTCCTTTCCATAGGGCACACACAATTCAATCTAAAAGACCTCGCTTTTGTGAATTTTAGTTCGTAAATAAAATCGCAAAAAGGTGGCGGGCGGGGGGAATTCGAACAGTTTTCATTGGATCGTTTAAAGACTTGTCAAAGTTAGCAATGTCAGTAACCACCTAGTGACGGGCGATACTCAATAATATCGATATCGATTACGGTATAACGGAATAATAAAGACAGTTAATTTTTATACAAGTTGTTTTATAAATAGTAAACGTCTTAATAGTAATTAATTATTTGTATAGTAACTAACCTAACCTCCCTGCAATAATAGTCGGTCACAAGAAATTAGAAAGACAACAAAAGATTTCTGTACGAATATTCATAACTGTCAATAAAAATATTTTTTAGTTATTTTTACATTGTGCTCATTTCTACTTGACATGTGCCAATGACATAGCACGATAATGCGATGTGAATGTGAATTTATCAACGAAAAAAGACATTTGACAAAAGACGGTTTGGCAGTGTCACCAAACCTGTTCTAAAGCATATCCACAGTAGCTCGTCATCTGTAGGTTGAATTGTCTGTGCAATAGGGTGACAGTATAGGTGAGTGAAGTCCGAAATTTACCGACACCTTTAAACTGTCTCTATATAATACAATTGTATGCTGATATATACTTTCTTCTGTACTAACAATTTATATCATGACACTTCAATGAAAATACCATTTAAAATATCTTGGGCAATAATGCACATTTTTTTTTTACAAAATTATAAAACTAAGATATTTCTGTTATTAACAGTATATTATATAACAATATATTATTCACAATATTTTTTACAAAACCAATCTTTTTTAAAATACAATTGTATTTATTAACTTCGTGATGGACAAAATTTTAATGAACCCATTTTTTTTATTCCATCAAGATAAGGGAAAGGGACAAAGGGCTCCGCTATAGCTATCCATTTCGCCTCGGGTTTAGCTAATTGTATGGCTAAATGGATTATCGAATTGAAGTAATAAAGTTTATATTTTTTAAATATACATGTTCAATGTGCTGAGTCCTGTTTGTATGGTTATCCCATGCTCGCAACAAGACCATAATTATTGAGAACTGACTGAATCAATTTTTTTAAGGAGGAGAACTTAGATTAAGGATTGTTCTCCGCTGCGTTCCAACTAGATACCGCAGGTGTAGTCGCAAAGTGCGGCAACTATTACTACGCCCAAGTGGGCATTCTCATGCCAGTCTCGAACAATTTGTGACGTTGACGTGCCACATGTTCTGGATGAACTTTGCTAATAATTGAAACTAAAATGCCGGGTTGCGTAGTAAAACTTTGCTTTGAAACTACAAGAAATGCACTGGGATCACATATGATCAGTAAGTATTTTGTATTTTCTTAATTTCGATGTAAAATAATACGAATCGTATAAAAGTTAAGTGTCAAAATACAAATAGCCAACACACACTGCAATATAAAGTTGTCGAAATAAAAAAGCTATTGTTCTTTGGTAGTGCGGTATCTAGTTGGAGCGGAGACCAATCCCTAATCTAAAGAGGAGAAAATATTGACAGTTTTCTTAAACATATTTGACGACAATATTAGACAATAGACACGTTTATAATCTACTAGCTGACCCGACAGACGCTGTTCTGTTCATATTAAAAAAAAACTTGCAGATGGAATTTTGGAAAATCCGAAAATTCTTAGCTGACCTCTACTCGGTGAAAAAAATATTCCTACCAAATTTCAAGTCTTTAGCTCTAATAGTTCCAGTTATCGTGATGAGTGACTATATATGTGGAAATCTCTTATATATATATATAGATAAGTTTCTTTGACGTCATGTGGACACAAAGTCTCATATCAGAGTACCTACCTACGTATTTATTAATCTCTGTTCTAAAATTGTCTTACTCCTCTATTGAGCATAGGTCATCAACATCATCAGCCGGAAGACGTGTACTGCTAGACAAAGGCCGCCCCCAAAGACTTTCACGACGATCGATCCTGCGCTGCCCTCATCCATCGTATACCGGCGATCTTGACCAGATCGTCGGTCCATCCAGTGGGGGGCCTACCAACACTGCGTCTTCCGGTACGTGGTCTTTTTGAGGTATTTCAATAATCCTGAGCGGCACTACATTGTAATGGGCAGGGCATATCAATTACCATCAGCAGAAACGTCCTGCTCGTCTCGTCCCTAACTGTCATAAAAAATGAGGTTATATATGTATATGTATATATATATATAATTAACCGTTCTATGTAAAGGTTGATCCAGTAAGATATTAAAAGAAATGTTGATCCACCTTTTTGCAGTGTATAATTGGTTCTTTATAAATATAACTGATCTTTACTGATTGATACTTTGATCCGAATTTGAAATGGAAGAGTTGTTTGGGGATCTGCATCGGTCGCTTTGCAACATACTTGCCATCAAAAAATACATTAACAAAATGTTTTTGTTGATCCGTAACGGTCGCAAAAATTATACCGACGAGTCAGATGTGCATCCGTTTTATATTCATGCTCATGCGCAATCTTACTAACTAACGTTGATCCGAGGGCATTTGACCTTGAACCCGTTGACTCCCGCGCGGTTTTAATTTTATTGCGGAAAAAAGACACAACTATTGAAAATCTCACTGACGCGATTGATTCTGAAAAATATGTAACATTTGTAAGTGCCATAAAAGAAATGTGTGGCTTTAATGAACAAACAGGCATGGTCAAAATTATAAGCATACCCGCACGTATGCGTCTTGGGATGTGTTGAAATACTATACACACAGTCTATTATGCACAATGAATCCACAGCTTATAAGAAAGCATATAAAAAAAACTAGATGACTTTAAATATTTAATTGAAATCAATTGGGAGTGGGAGATTTCGTTAAATGCTGACAAAAGTAGAAAACGAAATCACTTAACCAAAGAAAAAGTCATGCCGCTGGACATTAATACCGTTATGCAAAAAATTAATAGATTAGAAATTAAATATGCGAGCAGATTGAGAAAAGATAGATGTGTTTTAAATTATGAATTATTGTGCATGGTGTCAATAGCTCATATTATAATGTTGGACCGAAAACGATCAGGTGACGTAGCTAAAGCTGAACTTACGGTTTACATCAATAGAAAGAATGAAGAAGTGCCCGAAAAGGTTTTGGAAGGTTTAACAGTAGAGCAGAGGAATTGTATTAAAGAATTAGACGTATTTCAGATTCCCGGTAAAAGAACAAGGGGTTGTATTCTGCTAACAAAAATAATGAGAGAAAACATAGATTTAATAATAGCTTGCCGTAAAGATTTAAAAATTCCAAGCTCCAGCCTATATTTATTTGCAAGACCTGGTACACAAGAATCTTTTGAGGGCGGTAAATGTTTAGATATGATAAAAACACAGTGTTATTTCAAACGTCCCTAAATGATTACATCCACCGGAATAAGACATCATATTGCTACAATGTCCCAAATTCATTCTTAGCAAAATGATCATTATACTGAGCAGATCGTTATATTGGCAGGATTTCTAGGGTATAATATATCAGTTCATGCACAAAATTATAGATTGCCTATGCAGGTAGGTACTCCAAAAAGCTGTTGTAGGATCTCAACTCTTAGAATATGAAAATACGTTAATGGAGAAGAAGGGTCACAGGATCGAAACGATTACATCTCAATCATACCAAGAAACTAAAAACTTTGAGGAAGAGACGCCATCTTCAAAAAATCCGGCAATAGAAAGCGATCAATCTAACACCTTACTTACAAACCCCAAAATATCTATCAAAACACCAGAAACTACAGTCAATAATAACATGGAAGAAAAAGAAATTGGAGACTATAATGAAGTAAACGATAAAAAACAAGACAATCAGTACAACCAAGATCCTACAAATAAAGACCACAAAATTAAGCCAAACGGAAGCATGACGGAAACAAAACAGTCAAGTAGTACAAGTGAAAGCGATATTGATGATGATAAACAGATTCAGAAACGAAGTAAAACTAGACGAACTAAAGTTCAAGCGATAGTGATAGTGATAGAATATTTCCAATCATACATAAATAAAACGATAAAACCAGGCAAAAACAAATGTATGGATGTTTTAAATAAAGAACCTATTCATCAAAATTGGACTTGGATGCAACTTAACACATATGTTAACAATATTTAAAAGAACAAGTAAATATATTTTAATGAAGATTCTATGTGAAACAACAAGTTCCTCTTAATATTAATAGTAATTGTATTGAGCTCATATGATTAACAAATGTTTTTTTCTACATGTCATCCAAACTCAACTTCGATATGATGCGATAAAATCATTTTTTGCCTTTCAATTATCACTTTAATTAATGTATGTATCCATACTACTTAAACATTATAATAACAATTAGAAATTGTCCTTATATACAACTATATCTAGTATTGGTAGGACTCTTGCGAGGGCCAGTCTGAGGGATGGCCAGACCTTTGTCAGTTAATCAACGCTACGGTGTTCCGGGTTGAAGGGCATTGTTTGCGGAGTCATATAACGGGGCTCCAAGACTAGATCTTATATCTCAGGGTACTGAGAGCGATACAATATCACATACTCTGTATGATATTGAACTGCTGGCATGCATGCAGCTGGGCACGAAGCTTAACATGGGGTAAGTGACAAGCTTGTGTCGTCAACAAATTTCCTTACCATATATACAGGGTGTCCCAAAGTTATGGGACATGAAGGGAAAGTACCTTAAATATCGAAGATAGGCTGTTTTACTGAAAGAAGACTTTATGTTATTTTTAAAAGTTAGTACTTCTGCATTCAAAGATTTTCTAAAAATTACTTGCCTTGGAGTGGATTTGTATATTGGATCAACATTTCGGTTGCGTTTCCTAAACTTCATCGGAGTAAATCGTTGATCCCGCTGGAACGACATTTGTATGAAAAATATTATATTATAACAAAAACCACCCGGATCAACATAGGTTTTCGGATCAACAAAGTGCTCGCGATATAGCACGCATGATCAACAATTGACGGATTGATATATATATATATATATTATCAATCCGTCTTATTTATATATTATATTATATATATATATCAATCAGGCATAGTCATGGTCAACTACTTTCTGTACAGTGTCATCTCGAACGAGCAATTGCTACACACATAAATGTATCGTCTAGTAAAATTATCGTCTCACCTATAGGTACCTATAATAAATCTTTAGTAATAAAATTTAATTACACAAAGCATATTGTTTATAACTTTGATGCCAACTATTAATCTTGCTTCCATACTTCAAAGACTAAATCTATATTTGTATGGCAGTTCCTAGGGTTTTCCTCTAGGAATCTAGTATCTATAATTCATAAAAATCATCTTCCACGTCCAATCTTCCCTCACAAATACTGGCCACAGATCGTCTATTGTCAGTATTGTCAGACACTGTAATACACTCGCTTACAGAACCAACTCTGGACATCTTCCGTAATTCCTTTAATAACTTCAAGCTAAAAATATTGTGAAGTATATATAATAATTTGTAGCTAATTATGGTTTCCTGTTTGTTACAAATGCATTTTACCCAAATAAAACTGAAAACAACATTTTATGAACAATGCGGGACTTAATCCCGCGACCTCTCGCGTTCCGTGCGAGGGCTCTTTCCAGCTGAGCCAACCGTTCGAGTTACGTATCGTTTATAAAATCTTGTATGCTTTGTTCAACTCTCAAGTTGTGGCTACACCTACAGGATCTACTTTACAGTTGATAACCTGCCCAACCCCAATATTTGCATATTAGGAAATTGACTCTTGCAAATCTAAACAATTTGTTAAGTTTTTAAAGTGATAATCTTCGCTTTTGAAATTAATTACATAAATAAAACTGAAAACAATTGTCATCTGAAAACAAACCCCATTTGGCGTATCACCGCTCTTCGGCAACACTTCCCTTAAAGCCTCGCCTAGTATCGGAATACTGGGTCTCGAAATCTAGCGATTGCCAATTTCGTGGCCATCTGGAGGGCAAAGCCAAATTGGCTTCGAAGAAGCTGGGCGTCATCAATAGAGCACGGCAATACTTCAAGCCGGCCCACATCCTTGCGCTCTACAAAGCGCAGGTCCGGCCACACATGGAGTATTGCTGTCATCTCTGGTCTGGCGCACCCCAGTATCAGCTCGATCCATTTGACCGCGTGCAACGCAGAGCAGCTTGAATTATCGGGGACGGCTGGATCACTTGGCGTTGCGTAGAGACGTCGCTTCATTGTGTGTCTTCTACCGCATTTATCACGGGGAGTGTTCCGAAGAGCTGTTGAACCTGATTCATGCCGCCGAATTCCACCTTCGCTAGGATATCATCCCCACCATCTGGATGTGTGGCGGTCCTCCACAGTACGGTTTTCAAGGAGCTTTCTTCCGCGTACTACAACGCTGTGGAATGAGCTTCCTTGTGCGGTATTTCCGGGACGATACGACATGGGTACCTTCAAAAAAAGCGCGTACACCTTCCTTAAAGGCCGGCAACGCTCTTGTGATACCCCTGGTGTTGCAAGAGAATGTGGGTGGCGGTGATCACTTAACACCAGGTGAACCGTACGCTCGTTTGTCCTCCTAATCCATAAAAAAATATGATCGATTCGGGACTCGAACCCGCGAACTCTCGCGTTCCGTGTGAGAATATCACAAAATAATTCCCTTTAAAAACATAACAAATTGTTTAAAGAGGTTTTAATTTGCAAATGGGTGGTTGTTGGCAACATTGGTTCCCACACTAAGGAGGCTACAGGGCACTTCCACATGTGTTTGGTATTCCGTGGCTGCGAGCGTCCGCGTCGTGTCGTCATCTGTGATCTTTTAACTTTTTTGTATTTCTTTAACTATAAGTAGGGTTTAGTTTTAATTATGTTTACATAAACACAATTATCGTTTTAGTGGTACTTTAATTCACTAGGGTGTATGCATGTTACTTATATTTACTTACTTATATTTTTTTTTATTATTATTATTGATTTTATCTTACATAGATTTTCTTATAAAAAAATTTATGAATAATAAATATTAAATAGAGAAAAGTGCAATAAATAAGCGCGTAATATTAGTACAATATAGATTGTTGATATAGACTGACGTCACAGAAACCCCGGGCTAAATGGCGCGTTTGAATAGATGAAATATATTGCCCGAAAAGAATATATTTTATTTTTTAATTCAATAAGAATGTTTTTATCAATAATTTGATGGGTTTGATAACTTTTAGAATGTAAAAATCAAATTTAAGTATTTTTAAAAGTCATGCATATACCCAATTCAATAAAGAATGGGTATATGTACTTTCTTAATTTAAAAACAATCACAATGCAATTTTATGTATTTATGTATAATTATCTCTTACTGTAATGCATGTTCTGAGACGCTTAATTGTTATTGTGTTACAATTGTTGACTCTTGCATAATGCTGACCAAATATTGTATTGTAGCCTAGAATGTACGGGAATGTTGGAGAATGCGGACCAATGTGATTAAAACTTGTTGATTTTTTGTGAATGTTAGTAGAGACACTGGCAACTAGTTCGGCCCTAATTATAATTATTGAGCTCTTCTTAAAACTTCTGTACGCCTATTAGGTACATGTAGAATTAATAGAATAATGCCAGAGTAATGTTCAGAGATATATTATATGTTAATATTACTAACATAATAACGTAATAAATGATGTTTTGGAGAAGTTCAGGTTTTTACTTTTATATTTATTTAATAACTATAAAACAGGATCTAATATTATTTTTGTATACGAAATATTAAACGTACTCTACGTTTAATAAAATATTTAAAAACAAATATATCGATCGATTAAATAAAATGTTTCAAAGAAAGAGGATCAATCATTTTAAAGATTTTAAAGGGAATGGACGACTGTAGGTCCAGCCATCCACTCAACCTATGGTTTCGCAATTATCTCACGTCACGCTGATACCGGGTGAAGGTGGGGGAGGTTCCGGTTCGGTATGGAGTACCGGATGTGGCCCAATCTGCTATTTTTTTATGCCAATAAGGAACGAGACGAGCAGGACGTTCAACTGATGGTAATTGATACGCCCCGCCCATTACAAACCCAAAAACTAAGCGGCACTACAATTGCGCTTTACTTGACTTTGAATTAAGATGTTTAGTCTCATTTGCCCAATAAATGCACTAGCTACGTCGCCCTTCAGACGGAAACACTAATGCTTACACATTACTGTTTCACGGCAGAATTCGGAGCCTGATGTACGTTGACAGTCTCTGTGATGTCTTACAACACAGCTCAGCCAACATCTCTCTCAATATCAAACAGAAATCTTTTTTTTTACAGCAAAAACAGACGAGCTGAGTCTTCCTGATATGAGAATTGCAGAAGTGAATCTAGTCAACACATTATTTCTTCTTTAATTTGTTAATAATTAAAATTTAATACATTTAGTTTTATTTGAATTTAATAACAAATTATTATTAGTAAACCAACACATTACCTTGGAAAGGGCATTATTCATATCGTCAACATCTTCTTGTCTTTTTAACTTAAAAATGAGGGAAGTGTCATCTGCTAATAATACCGTCTCATATAATTTGTTTACATAGAAAGGCAGGTCATTTACATAAATCAGAAAAATTAATCGACCTTATATCGAACCCTGTGGCACGCCCATAACAATAGGGGCACCTGAAGACCACTTTATTTATAACTTCTGTTTGTAATCGGCCACTCAAGTAAGTACTTGTTATTTCATTATTTTTATTAAGCTTATTGAGACGCCGCGGCGTCTGAATAATATACGGCGCATCGTAATGTTGCAATTTGCCCAACTATATATGTTTTAAATCTCTACATATTATAAAATAAATGCTACGCCGCGTCTGTCTGTTTACGATTAACTCAAAAACTGGAAAAAAAGTGGACACTCACACAGACTACAAGTAGTTCAGAAGCGGGAGTCTGACGAGCGACGGTCACGCACTGTTTGGCGCCATTACCCGGAGCAGCACGCGAGAAGAGCTAGGGCTGTCACCACTCACTAATACAAGCTCACGACTACGATCTGATGTGCTTCAACTCTATCTTAACAGTGCAGTCAAAAACATGTGCAGATAATTTAAATCCGAGCTTTGGTAAGGTTTATGATAGTGTCAGTTAGAAGTAGACACGGGACGGGTAATAATTTTTGCCAGGTATCCGGTTCCCAGCATCGTGGGTAATACGTAGTAGTTATTAGTAGCTGCTACACTTTGGCGAAATTCACCTAAAGCAAGTTCTGTTTATAGGGAACGCTTGTTTTCAGTATCAGAATAAGTACCGAGAATTTTTTTATATCAAAATTTTTGGACTATAGTGTTCCCATTGGGCCATTAAAATGCGGCCTCTTACCGGTAAAAAAAAAGCGAATTCGAATGAACATGTTCAGACGGTTCGATTAACTAAAATCGGTTTAATGCTGGTACCAAAGTTGGTGGATATTGAAAAATCACGAAAGTATTGGAATATTTTACTAGAATTAATATCATTAAGAGAAAAATTCGAAATAACATTCATAAAATTGGCGTCTGAATATCATATTATAATCAATTTAAATCACTAAAGTAAATTTAATATTGTTTGTTGACTGGGTTCTTATAAAACCAAAACTTATTACTTATTAATTATTTACCAACATCAACATCATGATATATTTAACAATCAATGAGTTTTAGTTTACAATGGAACAAACAGACATGACTTTAATAGATGTAGGTACGTACACATCACTCAGTTTGGTTACAGTGAACGGCTGGATTACTTGGCGTTGCGTAGAGACGTCGCTTCATTGTGTGTCTTCTACCGCATTTATCACGGGGAGTGTTCCGAAGAGCTGTTTTACCTAATTCCTGCCGCCGAATTCCACCTTCGCACGACACTCCACAAGTTAGGATATCATCCTCACCATCTGGATGTGTGGCGGTCCTCCACAGTGCGGTTTACAAGGAGCTTTCTTCCACGTACTACAAAGCTGTGGAATGAACTTCCTTGTGCGGTGTTTCCGGGATGATACGACATGGGTACCTTCAAAAAAAGCGTGTACACCTTCCTTAAAGGCCGGCAACGCTCCTGTGATTCCTCTGGTGTTGCAGGAGAGTGTGGGCGGCGGTGATCGCTTAACAACAGGTGACCCGTACGCTCGTTTGTCCTCCTATTCCATAAAAAAAAATATATATTTAGATAATATAAACAAATTCAATATGAATGATTATCTATATTATAATAGTGTTTAAAAATACAATTTTATAATTTAATATAGTAAAATAGATCCTGCGTAACTCGAAATTCCAGTAAAAACTAAAAAAAAATATTTGTACTGCAAGGTAGTGTAGTAACAACCCTAATAATTTTTGTGTACCTAACACAGGTCGTCTTGAACTAGTCCGAGACCCAAGATATGTTACGGATTGCACAAGGAGACAAGACATGCTCCCGGCGACAGCGCCATGAACCGTGTCTTGGTACTGCTCACAGCCGCATTGGTAACCTGCGATTGGGTGGAGATATCACAACACTATCAGAGGCAGCAACCGCTGCGGACACTACACCATAACGATGTGGAGCACAACAGGAGCTACAGAAATCAATCATTAAACATACAGTGGAACAGAGCAGCAGTGAATAAAGTTTCAAACGTTGGTAATGTCAGAAAGGTTCCGTATGCGAGCGTCAAAACGCCATCTATAAAACCATACAATTTTCAACAACTTGACAGTTTCAAATTTTTAAAAACTACGCCACAAACAGATTTAATGCCTCAAATAAATCGCAATTCTACTAAACAAAATCCTGAAGAATCACATGATATTGAAGCAATCAACTTTAACAACGCGATAGCCACTCTAGAGGATAATTATAATATGGTATCAGAAAAGGTAACTTCTACCAAAAATCTTGCAAATGTTACAAGAAATATACAGAATTTAAGTGATAAAACAACGGAGAACGCGAAGAGACCAAATCAAGTGTACGTTAACACCATAAATGAATCCGCGGATGCAAATGTAAATATTGAATATATAACCAAAAGTATTGAAAATATTTTGAATTCCAAAGCGAATAAGAATCATATTAATAAAGAAGAACAGGAAGAAAATAAAACAAACATGACGACAGCTCAAAAAGAGTTAAATTACGTGGTAAATGTTAAGAGCAGTGGAACAAAAAGCGATGACGACAACAATGAACAAATAAGAAATAACCCTGAACCAAGCAAGAATAAATTTGAAAACCTTTGGAATGTTATTCGAACAATAACTGTATCGGTATTACAAAACACAAAAAGCACATTTCAGAGCAAAGTTAGATATTTGGATACTTTAAAAAATACGATATTATCAAACATTGGTAAGAACATTTATGAATAGAATCTATCATTGATATATACATATATCCAATAATTTGGCAATAGAGCATTGAGCACTGGTATATGAGAACGTATGAGAATGCTAAGTGATCACTGCTGACAATATTCCCTTAAAGTTGTGACATGAGAGTAGTTACGGTATCAGCTACGAGATAGATATACTGTCCGTAGTATTTCAACTCCCTACTTCAAACACATCCAGTTAAAATGAAAGGTTACTTGTATTGCACCAATTATTGCACGTGCTGTTGTAAACTTGATTTTATGTTAGGAAAATAATTTTATTTCCTCGGTTGTTGTAGTAGTAACCGAATACTTATTATAATATTACTTACTTACAATTTGACTTTATCTATTTATATATAAGTAATATCGATTGATTTTCGAAATGTTTTTTATTCAAATTATGATTTCTAAATACAAAGAAATAAAGATATTTCCGCACTATATTAAGTAGGCATACAAAAAGTTATTAGGTCATTTCAAAGCCAAACAATCAAGACTTCCACGCATAACAACAAATTTGTGTATTTTTCGCTTCTTATAGTGGGTTGGTGAGTATAAGGTGATGGATACGTACCTACTTTCTTTAGTTCTCTACACTAAATAATGTCGAGTTGACAATTACAACATTTCGACAACGAGTAGGTACAAAAAAATTAACCATTTTTTTGTTGCTGCTATGAATTTCAGAGTATCTCATCGAACACACCTGGCCGGATGATCAGAGCTCGTCTTCTCGCGAGAGGCGCTCGGCAGAAGCGAGGGGACACGTCGAAATCCCGTCCTCGGAAAGTGCTCTTATGACAATTTCCTTTCTAACATTTGCAGTGTTCCTCATCAAATTAGTTTTGGTAAATAACTACTTGAATTTATAAGGCTTGTCAGTTGAATGAATTTGACATTGTTTTAATAAACATTTTTCTAAATGGTATTAATAGAATAATAATCAACAAATACTAGTTACATTAGTTAATTCTAAATAACATTAACAGCTATTTTTTTGTATAGAGAAATAATTTAAAATGCATTAATTAAAACAAAAATGACCTGAAATGTTATCAACTGGGAATCTGGAAGAGCGAAAGACTGCAACTTAGAATATAGTCTACTAATAAACAATACTTAAACCCATTCTGAGCAGGAAGTAGCTTCTACTTTTGATAGTTTCCGATACATTCCCGTTTCTATCGCAAGCATTCTTGTCGCTTCCACCAGTGTTGCTGAGTTACTTCATTTGGAAAATGTTACAGAATGTAAACAAAATTTCAAATTCAGTTTTGTTAGCCCAGTTGAAATAATTAAAACTTTCAGATCTTTAGATATTAAACAATTATTGATAAATGGAGCATATCTGTCGAAATAATTAGTTCAGTAATTGAAGTTATAGTTTTTAATAGTTAAATTAAATATAGTAAAATTACACTAGATAATATTATATTATAGTCGGGTTGCACTTTTAAACCGAATAATTATCGTCCTGATTTAAAAATGTTTTATTAATGCGAATGTTTTATTAAATGGAAGGGTGGTAAGAAAAATCATGCAGTTGACTGACATAGATACGGCGCGACTAGTTTACTTAGTTATTTTCATAGTATTATCTCCTATGGTATATTGCAATGGAGTTCAGCCGATATTAATACCATCTTTGTGCTGCAGAAGAGGGCTATTCGCGCTATTTATAACCTAGGTCCTAAAGAATCATTAAGAGAAAAATTTTAAGAAATAAACGTTTTCACTGTTGCATCTCAATATATTCTTGATAGTCTTCTGTATGTTCATAAGCACATAAATGAATTTGCTAGGATCTGCGACAATCACGACTTAATGTTAACACTAGGAACAAACATAACCGTCTTTTGACGTCAGCACAATCGGGCCAGACTCGTCCGGGTTAATTACCACACTCGCACAGAATACCGGCGTGAAGTAGCGGCCTAGTACCGCTATGTATCGCATATGTTAGTGTCGAGGACCGGTGGCCATTCCCCCCCCCCCCCTCTCCATCCGAATATGACAGCGGATCTACAAAAGATTTAACCCCACCGGAGGGTACCGGCTCTACCAGAGTCAGAGAATCCCTTCCCGAGCACTCTAGCTCGGGCTGCCCTTCGTATTCCGGGGAGGGCACAGAACCGCGCATGACCAAGGACAAACGAGGCAGTAACACCACGGCACCCCGCTCCACACTCAACGTGGACTTTTGCAATATCAGGGGAATTCACTCCAATTTAAACGCCGTCCACCACCACCTTGAGACGGCGCAGCCGGTCTTGTGTTTCCTTACGAAAACGCAGATATCTCGACCTAGCGATACGTCATATTTAACGTACCCCGGGTATAAAATTGAGCACAATTTTTTGCCTCATGCCTTGGTATGTGTGTACGTTAGGGAGGATATCTGCTGTCGCCGTCTCGGCAATTTTGAGGGTAGGGACCTGTCCACTCTCTGGCTCCGCGTAGATTTAGAGGACCGCGTCCGCGTGTGTCTACAGGTCCCATAGTGGTAACGCAGAAACCGACCATCTCATGGGCTGCGTTCAAGCGGCAATTGACGACGTGCTTGCACAGATCCCCTCCGCTGAAATCGTAGTCTTGGGTGATTTCAACGGGCACAATGCTGAATGGCTTGGATCACGTACCACAGACTACGCAGGGCGATCTGTGCATCATTTTGCATTGGCGTATGGTCTGTCCCAATTGATTGAGTCGCCAACGCGGCTCCCGGATGTGGATAGCCACATGCCGTCCTTATTGGATCTTCTGCTGACACATCCCGATGGTTACCAGGTCTTTGTCGACGCCCCTCTCGAAACGTCCGACCATTGCCTGGTCAGGAGTGTCGTGCCTATCCGACGCCAACGTCGCAGACCACCAGCGACCCGCCACGTTTGGCACTGCAAGTCAGCAGATTGGGATAGGATGCATTCCTTTTTTGCATCCTACCCTTGGGGCAGGGTTTGTTTCCCTTCGGATGACCCTAGTGCCTGCGCCGTTGCAGTAGCCGATGTGATACTACAGGGCATGGATATTTTTATACCAAGCTCTGTAGTACCGAACGGTGGCAGATCACAGCCCTAGTTCGATGCGTCAGTTAAAGCAGCATCTGACTGCAAAAAACAGGCGTATCGAACTTGGGTTGCGGCGCTGGGCACAAAGGATCCGAACTGCATAGTTCTTAAGAGGAAATACAACCGTGCTTCCAGATTTTTTAAGCGGCAAATCGCCCGTGCAAAGTCAAAACACGTCGTCAAAATCGGCGAGCAGCTTTCCAGTTACCCGACCGGAACACGCAAGTTCTGGTCGTAGTCGAAAGCTGCTCTTGGTAACTTCAGCCAGCCGTTCATGCCGCCGTTGCACATGAGGAATGACACCCTGGCCCATACGGCAAAAGAGAAAGTCGATCTACTGTGCGCTCTCTTCGCCTCCAACTCGACTATTGACGACAACGGAAAAACACCGCCGACCATCCCGCGGTGTCAGAGCTCTATACCTGAAGTACAGTTTATACAGAAAACTGTAAGGCGAGCTCTGTTTTCGTTGGATGTCAGGAAGTCAAGCGGGCTGGATGGCATTTCTCCAATAGTGCTTAGAACGTGTGCCCCTGAGTTGACGCCGGTGCTAACGCGTTTATTCTGGCACTCTTATTCTAGTAGTCCCTGACTCATGGAAGCCAGCCCTTGTCCATCCGATCCAAAAAAAAGGAGACAGTTCGGATCCGGCAAACTACAGGCCTATTGCAGAGCAGGAAGGTAATACTTTCCTGCCCTCCAAAATCATGGAGAGCATAATTAGCCGTCAGCTCTTGGTATACCTAGAGGGTCACCAGTTGATCAACGACCGACAATACGGGTTTCGCCATGGTCGGTCGGCAGGTGATATTCTGGTATACCTAACACATAGATGGGCTGCGGCTATTGAAAGAAAGGGGGAAGGCCTGGCAGTTAGCCTGGATATAGCGAAGGCCTTTGATCGTGTATGGCACAAGGCGCTCCTCTCCAAACTTCCATCATTTGGGCTTCCCGAGAGCTTGTGCAAGTGGACTTCCAGCTTCCTCACTGGGCGCAGCATACAGGTCGTTGTCAACGGATATTGCTCGAACCCGAAGCCCGTGACTGCTGGAGTGCCCCAAGGCTGTGTGCTATCTCCCACGCTGTTTCTTCTGCATATCAATGATATGTTGGACACCTCCAACATTCATTGCTATGCAGACGACAGCACTGGTGACACCAGTGCCGGGAGAAACTTGTGTCTTCTATCGAGTCCTCTCTCGAGAAGGTCGCGGAATGGGGTAAATTGAACCTTGTCCAATTTAACCCCCAGAAGACTCAAGTTTGCGCGTTTACCGCTAAAAAAACTCCATTTGTCGTATCACCGCTCTTTGACAACACTTCCCTTAAAGCCTCGCCTAGTATCGGAATACTGGGTCTCGAAATCTAGCGATTGCCAATTTCGTGGCCATCTGGAGGGCAAAGCCAAATTGGCTTCGAAGAAGCTGGGCGTCATCAATAGAGCACGGCAATACTTCAAGCCGGCCCACATCCTTGCGCTCTACAAAGCGCAGGTCCGGCCACACATGGAGTATTGCTGTCATCTCTGGTCTGGCGCACCCCAGTATCAGCACGATCCATTTGACCGCGTGCAACGTAGAGCAGCCAGACTTCGCACGACACGCCACAAGATAGGATATCATCCTCACCATCTGGATGTGTGGCGGTCCTCCACAGTGCAGTTTTCAAGGAGCTTTCTTCCACATACTAATAAGCTGTGGAATGAACTTCCTTGTGCGGTGTTTCTGGGACGATACGACATGGGTACCTTCAAAAAAAGCGCGTACACCTTCCTTAAAGGCCGGAAACGTTCCTGTGATTCCTCTGGTGTTGCAAGAGATTGTGGGCGGCGGTGATCACTTAACAACAGGTGACCCGTACGCTCGTTTGTCCTCCTATTCCATAAAAAAATCGTTTCATACAACTTATGTCGTACTATCGAACTAAAGTGCAACTACGACTAGTTAGATCTACAGTACATGACTTTCTAGAAAACCAATGCACGCCCCCTGGTCTCAGAATACCAAAAGTGTGTGTATATGTTGGCCAGTCCCGCTATCAATTCTTCGGTTATATGATATGGATAATAATGATCCAAGTTACGTCAGTTGGTGCTGGGGCTGCTGCTTCGACTGCCGAAGATAGCAAGCGTCGCAAATATGTTGGTCTCAGTGAGTCATACATTTTTGTAACGTTTGGTGTCGAGACACTTGGCCCGTGGAGCCCAGAGGCGCGGAAAATATTCAAAATACTATCTTCGCGCCTCAATAAGGCTACTGGAAACCCACGCGCTGGCAGCTATTTCGGTCAATGGTCGTGCAGCCTTGCTATCCAACGCGGTAATGCTTCCAGTATTCTTGGTACGCTTCCACGTAATGATAGTTTTAATTTTATGTAATCACTAGCTATGAATACCCGCTTCGCTGGGTCATTTTTAATTGTATACTTATTTGTTAATGTTAATAATCTATCACTACTTACTTCACAATTTTTTCACATAAAAGACACATTTTCTTTTTTCTTATTAATTTATTGATCTTACTTATTTTTACATTAAAATCTTACGACTAAGTTGACATTAATATCTTTTATCATCTAACATTAACTGATATCCTAAACATTTTTATTGAAATACATTCTTATATACTACGTTTACAGTTTTGCATTCTGGTGCATAAACAAATAAATTATCTTTCTGTCCTACGCGTGAAAAAGCTACATAGAGTTGACCATGTGAAAAACAGGATTCTTTTAAATTAACTCCACAAAATCGGAACGTCTAACCTTGCGCCTTATTGATAGTCATACTATAAGCTAATCGTACAGGAAATTGTAACCGTTTAAAAAATCATTCGAAATTATTGGAATTCTTGGTATAAAAACCAAGTTTCCTTTTTCTTTGCCAGTGAGAACTTCTGCCTCAATGATGTTGTTCAAAATTTGTTTTACGCATAATCTTGTACCATTGCACAATTTTGGCGTATTAAGATTTCGCATTAATATGACTGGTGATCCAATTTTCAGCTTTAATTCATGAGAAGGCATACCAGGTGGGTTTAATGTATTTAAAAATTCCGTTGGAAAGTTTAAACTTTCATCTTGATTCATCATTGTATCTATTGATTTATAGATTTTTTCCTCTCCCGGTATCATTTCCTGTATTTTTTCATTTATTCGTTTTACTGCATCATTTTTTGTAACAAAAAATGTTCGCTCAGACAACCATGTTTTATTTAAATAATTTTGTTGTATGGATGGATAAATTTTGTCTATAAGGTGTTCTTCGGTGTCTACCACATGACATATCTCTTCAGTTAAAATTATTTTACCAGACTGTGGATCTAGTGGGTAGGTGCCATTCCCAATTTTCAAAAGATTGTCGGCAAACTCTTGTGCTTTTGGATCTCCAGTAATTAACGCTCGCATATTTTCTGTCAGTGATAACTTTTCAACATTGTTCCAAAAAAATGATCGCTTTAAACATGCATTTATTTCGTCAGCTGGTGTTGATTTTGGAATAACTGGTAACGTTTGTCTAAAATCCCCTGATAGTAGCAATAAAGCATCTCCCTCTTATCCCTCCATCTTAGTTTTGTATTTTTCCGAAGATCCTGTAATGTTCTATCCAGCGCTTCCAGTGATTTTCGATGAGCCATCGTGCACTCATCCCATATTATAAGTTTGCATCTTATTAAAATTTGGCCACGTACAGAAAATTTTGTGATATTACAGACTGGGAATTCTTGTTCAGCTACATTTAATGGCAAATTTAGTGCAGAATGTGCCGTTTTTCCACCTTCCATTAATGTCGCGGCAATTCCAGAGGATGCCAATGCTAATGCTATTTCATTTTTCACCCGAATTGTAGCTAGGACCAAATTAATGAGGAAAGTTTTTCCAGTACCTCCGGGTGCATCTAAAAAGATTATTCCTCCTGCATTCGTCTCAATACGATTTTTTATTGTGTTATATACTATTCGTCGTGTTCGTGTTAATTTTGGTTCATTTTCTTCAATGTAACGTTGCAATTCATCTTTATTATAATTAAGTTCTTTTGATAATTCAGAATTAGTCACGCTTAATTCGTTTCTTTTAGGAGATTGCACTCCGAGAGTAACTAAAGTTTGATTACATATTGCGAAACATCGATCTTCTAAAATTATCAAAGCTTCATTATAAATATTATCGTTGAATGTAATATTCATATCTTGATTTGCTCTACGTAGTCTTGCTAGAATATCATCACTCATACTATCACGATATTTCAGCCATAGTCTATTCGGATTTGAAGGATTACACGATGTTAGAATTATAGCAAAGAGTTCTCGCAGTTGATTCGCTGTTGCTGTTTCTGCTGCCTCTTTCATTGCCTTCATTGATTATCATTTTCTAATAAACCACGACGCTGGCATGCTTCACGATACGTTTCGCAAATGTAACCATCTACTGTTCGAAGATCTTCAAAAGAAGTTGGTCCACGTACTTCATGAAGTAGTAGACGTAAATAGAAACATTCAGCATTCTTTGGATGTACCGTATATACTCGACCAATAGCTTTATCTTTAAAGACACCTTTAAATCCTTCAACCGAAACTCCTTTCTTTCGTCGATTAAATACTTTTCGCGATGAGTCCCATGTGTAATAACTGGGAACATCTCCATAAAGAAGAGTTCTAGCAAACAGATCACTTCGACACAATTCGAAAAATGCAGTTAACGTAGTATTAACAGGTTGGTTTGCAACTTTTTGTGCTGTTTGATTAGTAAAATATAGCCGTTGCCCATTCTCAAGGTGAACTGCTAAGTGAAAAACAGCTGGATCCCTGCCATGAATCGGAAACCCCAATATACGAAAAGCTGCCTCATTACTATTTATATATCGTCCCATTTGAAAACTTAAAATTTCATCATATCTATTTTCATTTGTAATTTCAAAGACAGCCATATCACTTCCTTTGTTAATATAGTTACACACATATTTAATTGACTGAACTGAACTGCAATATTCTACATTTATATGTGCATTAAACATTTTCGATAATAACGGATTATAAGGGACAACCCATCGATTATCAATTTCGATTTCTTCACCCCGTACTCTAATTTTTGCTGTAAATCCTCCTTCACTCGGTGGTCGACGTCGGTATTGCGGATATCCATCATCTCCCGTTTGCGTCTCACTCAAAAATGATCTTGGATATCGTTTTGAGCATTTATTATCTTTTATACAGGGTGATTGCATATTAAGTGCCCCGCAAGGTCCATGTATCATTTGTTTCACGATTATTTCATATAGAACAGGATCTTCAACCGGATTTGGGAATTCTGCTTTAATAACGTCATCGATTTGATTTGAGTGAATTTTTTCTTTCAGCCAAATTAAATTGTGTGAGTGTGGCAACCCTCTCTTTTGCCACTCAATGGAGAACATCCAGCTATTAACATTTCCGAAAATACAACTCTTCACAATTGCATTAATGAATTTTACTTGTTTCTGTTTAAACACGCGCGCAATTAAATCATGTCTGTCATGTGACTTTTGTCCAAATTGTAACTCATCTTTAATTTCCTTCCATGACGAATTGCACGTAAACGTTATGAATAAGTCAGGACGACCATATTTTCTCACATACGCCATTGCGTCTTGTGCATATTGAAGCATATGCCTAGGGCTACCAATGAATGTAGAAGGCAAAATTACTAATCGTCCCAAATTTTCAACATCCCCATCATTGGCTACCGCATCTCGTAAGTGAATATATTCATCCGTTCGTAATTTATTTTGATTTAGACGAATAAATAACAATCTTTCTGCTTCTATTTTTGCTTGCATATCAACAATAAACTGTAAAAACAATTTCCGACAATTGAGTATATGATTGTATTTATTCACTCTCTCCTAATGGAGATCTCCGATATGCGTAAAATTCCTTGGAAGAAACTTTTTTGTTTGTAGGGCTATTTGTTTGTGGATCAACATGCTGAATATTAAAATGGTAACCGTCTTCACCATGACAAAATATTAGTGGATACTGTAAGGCGTCATACATGTGATGAGTTTCAGCGATGCGTTCCAACTTATTACTTCTTCGTTGTACCACAATATCCCTATAACTACTTTCATTGTCCACCATAACTACGGCTATTTCATTTACTTGAGGTGCATTAAATCGTCTTTCGTGTTCGCCAATTGGCTTTTTATCTGCCCGAATTATTATTTTATAATTATCCGAAACCATTTTTTCCATCGCAGTCTTAAATATCTTTATCAACTCATTATTTTCATGTAGAAAGCGCTGTAAATGAAGAATTATATCTCGACGCAATTCTGTAAAATTTGAAAGCCTTTGATCCAGTTCGTCTTCTTCATTTCCTACAAAGTAAATTTGTAAAAACTTCGGAGTATTATTTGGGAGTGACAATAATGATCCAATTTTATGATATACTTGTCCCTGTATTTTAAATACTGGATTAAATCCTTTTTCTTCAATTACTGCAGTTGCTCCAAATGAAGTCATTTGAAAGCATGCATTGTAATTTCTAATTTGTTGTAAGAATTCTATAGAATTTTGTGTTTCTCCTTTCATATATTCTAGAAATTCCGGTGGCAGTGATTTTAACTCTGGTAATTTAATTTTGCCACTTGAACAGCATATACTTTGAATTTTTTAGCTTCACAAAATTTGCATACTTCATTCATTCTTCCGATCACTATACTTGAATGTTCAAAATAATTTTTAGTAGGATTATAATGAAACGCCTCTTGTTCAAGACTGTATTTTTCCCGACGTTTTTGACGAACAGAATATACAGTTGTTTTAGAAACTTGAGCCTCCATTTGTTCATTTAGTCGAAGATCACGCATTCTTATTGCATTTTGTATTCTTCTATCATCTGCCTGTTCATTTGTCTTTCTTTTTCTTTGCAATCTTTTTCTGATTCGGTCCGTTTCTTTAGAATCATTAAGCTGCTCTTCAGTCTGATTATTTCGACTTTGATGATAATTTTCTCGAAGTAATGTGAGACGTAGACTCTTTCGTCTGTAGTTTCATTTCTCCGTGACATTTTTTGCCTTTTCGATACAATTCGAGAACGTGAGAATACGCATTTACGTTTCGGCATCGTTAGTAATATTTTAATTTTTTTTTCACTTTTTGTATAACACTGCACGTTAAAACTTTTGATTCTTCACTTTAAAAAACACTATACGATGTTATTTATGATTATTTAATTTTTAATATTTATTTTTTCGTTATACAATTCTTATAAAAAATCGACTGAAGCACGGGTTTGACATTTCGGCTTATATAGTTGCAAAAATTATCCCCACTACCGACCAAATTTTCCGGATTGTTCTAATAATTTCGACTTTTAAGTATCTCAAGAAATTTTAAAAGTTTCTAGAACGATCCAGCATATTTCTAATCTATCAAAAAGTTGAGATACATTTTGGAGCTTTCTAGATCATTGGAGGAATTTCCAGAACATTCTATATTGATCAGAAAATTAGCATACAATCTAGAACATTCTTAATCGTTCAAAACCGTGGCATATAAATCATTTCTAAAACATTCTGGAATATTCTAGATCATTCTAGAAATTTCTAGGTGATTCTAGAATTTTTTCGAACATTTCAAATATATTCGATCAATCAGAGCCTTGGAATACATTCCAAAGATATCCAAATTATTCTTGGATGTTCTAGATTATTCGATAAATTTCTAGATCATTCTAGAATTTTCTAAATCATTTTTATTCAATCAGAATCTAAACGTAGATTTTAGAACTCTTTATATAATTCTAGAATTTTCCAGATCATTCTAGACATTTCTGGATTATTCTAGAATTTTCTAGAACATTCTCATTCGATTAGAATCTAAATGTAGATTTTAGAACTTCCCAGATCATTTTAGAATTTTCTAGAACATTCTTATTTAATCAGAATCTAAACGTAGATTTTAGAACTCCCTACATCATTCCAGAATTTCCCAGATCATTCTAAACATTTCTGGATCATTCTAGAATTTTCTAGAACATTCTCATTCGATCAGAATCTAAACGTCGATTTTAGAACTTCCCATATCATTTTAGAACTTCCCAGATCATTTTGGAATTTTCTAGATCATTCTAGAATTTTCTAGATCATTCTAGAATTTTCTAGAACATTTTCGATCGATCAGAACATTGGTATACATATTAAAGCTTTCTAGAACATTCCAGAAATTTCCTGAACAATCCAGACCATTTTAGATCAATAATAGCCACATTTTTAAAGTTAACATCTTTCAACCCCCGTATCTTTTACACCCTTATAATTATCGACTTGCAACCACCATAGTGCACAATGGGAACCTTGTACCTATTGCCACATACAAACACTTTTGGTCTGCGATGCGTAGTTTTGGCTGCAAGGTGAAATATAGGGACACACACCTCCAATTTTATATATATAATAGATAATGTATGATAGATGTATTGTAAATATAGTTATAAGATTTGTTTTGTTTGGATAATAAATGAATAATCATGTAATAGAATATGTACTTTCAGCAAGTTCTCCACACGTATAAACATAAGGCGATGATGGTGTCCCCGGCTGTCGTGACGGCTGTAGGTCGCTCCGCCGCGGCTGCTCTTTTCAACCGAAATCGATAATAAACTTTGTTCTTACACGTAGGTGTATTGCAGTTTAATTTTATTTTACCAGTGGGAGGCTCCTTTGCACAGGATGCCGGCTAGATTATGGGTACCACAATGGCCCCTATTTCTGCCGTGAAGCAGTAATGTGTAAAGATTATTGTTCCGTTCTAAAGGGTGCCATAGCTAGTAAAATTACTGGGCAAATGAGCCTTAACATTTTGTCATCATAATGTCTCAAGGCGACGAGCACAATTGTAGTGCCGCTCAGAATTATTGGGTTTTTCAAGAATCCCGAGCGGCACTGCATTGTAACGGGCAGGGCGTATCAATTACCATTAGCTGATTGTCCTGCTCGTCTCGTCCCTTACTGTAATCAAGAAAATTGTACCTACTATATACTTTCGTAGTGTTATTTTTTTAATGTTAAAATGTTTGACGCAAAGAAGCGACAGTGGAATAATACATATAGATACTTATGTGTACTAAAAACTCAAATCAAACAATAGCAAATTCAAAGTCAAAAAAATCTTTATTCTCTGCAAAACTTTATAAGTTATTTAGTGCAAGTCAGGATGAAGTACAGAAGTTACAATAGCATTCAAATGAGTATAACAATATTCATTAACAAAACTTAGGACATTAATTCCAACTATCTTTATCATTCAAATAATCTTTCACATTATAATAGGCCTTAGATGTTAATTTATTTTTACGACACATTTAAATTTTTTAATAGGTAATATTTTAATTTAATTTGGGAGTTTATTATAAAATATAACACAATCCACTTTAAAAGATTTAGCAATTTTACGGAGCCTAGTAGATGGAATTGCGAGTTTATGTTTGTTTCGAGTATTGACACTGTGAACGTAAGAATAGTGATCTATTCTTTTTAAATTGGTTAATATTTTTATAAGCGTATAGGAGGTTCTCGTATATGTACTGGCAGTGTACTATCATAATATTTATTTCACCAAACTTTTCTCTCAATGAATCCCTTGAACGCATTTTATAGACTGCTCGAATTGCTCTTTTCTGCAGCACAAATATGTTTTCAATATCTGCTGCCCTACCCCACAATATAATTCCGTAAGACATGACACTACGAAAGTAGCTGAAATATACAAGTCTAGCCGTTTCAACATCTGTCAGCTGTCTATTTTTTTTAACGCAAATTCTGCAGAGCTAAGTCGATTACATAAGTTTTTTATATGAGCACCCCATTGTAGCTTAAAGTCTAGTGTAATGCCTAGGAATGTTGTCGTTTCTACTACATCAAGTTTGTCATTATTAATTTTATATGTGTTGGTTGATGCTTTATATTTGGAAGTGTAAACCTTACACATTTTGTTTTCCTTTCGTTTAAAAGTAAGTTATTAACTTTAAACCAATTTACTACTTCAGCAATGTCGTCGTCAACCTGACAGATTTTTTTTTGCTGGCGTTTTATTTTAAATAACAAAGATGTATCGTCCGCAAAAAGTATAATATCATGTTTATTTTGAATAAGGTAGGGTAAATCATTGACGTAAATCAGGAACAAAAAAGGACCCAAGATTGAGCCCTACACCCATCGATATTATAGAGCCAGTTCATCTTTTTCTATTAATGTCTACACCCTGAATCCTATTACGCAAGTACGATTTTATTAAATCTAGTGAAACATCTCTATGATGGACGCAGTCGAATGCCTTGGATAAATCACAAAACACTTCTAACGCATCACATGAATCCTCCTATGCATCCAAAATATTTCTTATTAACTCGATACTAGCATCTGTGGTTGAAAGACCTTGAGTAAAACCATATTGTTTTTTATGCATGAGGTTATTAT
>CATIXQ010000012.1:9255515-9297729 GCA_949711755.1 Leptidea juvernica | reverse complement strand
GAGCGATTGCCAATTCCGTGGCCATCTGGAGGGCAAAGCCAAATTGGCTTCAAAGAAACTGGGCGTCATTAATAGAGCACGGCAATACTTCAAGCCGGCCCACATTCTAGCGCTGTACAAAGCGCAGGTCCGGCCACACATGGAGTATTGCTGTCATCTCTGGTCTGGCGCACCCCAGTATCAGCTCGATCCATTTGACCGCGTGCAACGCAGAGCAGCTCGAATTATCGGCGACCCAGTACTCTGTGAACGGCTGGATCACTTGGCGTTACGTAGAGACGTCGCTTCATTGTGTGTCTTCTACCGCATTTATCACGGGGAGTGTTCCGAAGAGCTGTTTTACCTAATTCCTGCCGCCGAATTCCACCTTCGCACGACACGCCACAAGTTAGGATATCATCCTCACCATCTGGATGTGTGGTGGTTCTCCACAGTGCGGTTTACAAGGAGCTTTCTTCCACGTACTACAAAGCTGTGGAATGAACTTCCTTGTGCGGTGTTTCCGGGACGATACGACATGGGTACCTTCAAAAAAAGCGTGTACACCTTCCTTAAAGGCTGGCAACGCTCCTGTGATTCCTGTGGTGTTCCAGGAGAGTGTGGGCGGCGGTGATCACTTAACAACAGGTGACCCGTACGCTCGTTTGTCCTCCTATTCCATAAAAAAAAAACTTCCCTGGTGGAATGGGCAATGTACTAAAGTGGTAGAAGATTGCAAGCAGGCTTATCTGTTATTCAAATCGAATTGCAATATCCAAAACTACATTCATTTTAAGCAAGCTCAAGCAAAGAAAAAATGTATATTAAGACTTGAACGTCGTAAATCCTGGACAGATTTTTGCTCCACCATAAATAGGTTAACGCCAATGAAACAGATTTGGACAAAAATGAGGAAATTTAAGAACTTATATTCTAATAATAATTGTTTCTCTAGCAATAATTGAATATCCAACTTTTTACACAAATATACTCCAGATACAGTACCAAATTTGACAATTATTCACAAAAATCATCCTTTCAATAGCACCAACTCTTTTATGATTGCCCCTTTTACTATTGAAGAATTAAAAGCTGGTCTATCATCAAGAAAGGACTCTGCATGCCGTTTAGATTGGCTCTCCTATAAAATGTTTAAACTCCTAAGCTCTTCTAACTTAAATAAAAATATTAAATCTCCTATGGAAGGACTCCACTATTCCAGAAGAATGGAAAACAGACTGTCTGATTCCAATTTTAAAGCATGGGAAAGATTCTAGTTCAGCTGATTCATATCGTCCTATCACACTAAGCTCGTGTGTTGGTAAAATTTTTGAACAATTAATAAAACAAAGATTAATATTTTATATTGAAAGTAACAACCTCTTACCTAATAATCAATTTGGATTTCGATGTGGTCGTTCTGCTTGTGAGAGTATACGGCATTTATGTCTTGACATCCATATGGACAATAAGATATTGGCTCGTGTTTTTTTGGATGTTGTAGGAGCATTTAATAATGTTGATTTAGAACAATTATCATCCATTCTTCTATCCTTAAATGTCCCTGAAAAAATAGTTAGTTGGATATTCAATTTCTTGCATGGTCGTAAACTTTATGTTAGAGTCAATAACCAATTAATAGGTCCTCGATATTCATATAGAGGCGTATCCCAGGGCGGAATTTTGAGTCCATTGCTCTTTATAATCTACATAAATCAAATAAATATTGTTTTGGGTAATATAGTTTCTAACCTCCAATTTGCTGATGATCTAGTAGTGTATAGTTCAGGACTTAATTTATCAAATGTTGTGTTAGATCTTAATGTAGCACTCAAAAAATTGGAGCTTTATTTTCAATATCTTAGTCTTGAGGTCAGTATTGACAAAAGCAAAGTAGTAATATTTTCAAAGCATTCTATTAGAATAAGAGATGCAAAAATATATTATGGTACTCAGGAAATTTCAATAGATAATTCAATAAAGTTTTTAGGAGTTACGATTTTAAGTAATTTTAGATGGCACAAATATGTTGAAATATTAGAAAATCGAGCATTAAAGGCTTGCAATATTCTGGAATCATTAGCTGATACATATTGGGGTGCAGACCCACGCATCTTGCTAACACTATATAAGTCATTAGTCCGTAGCCATTTTGAGTATGCCTTCTTTTGTTATGGTGGAGTAATTACATTAGTGAATAAATTAGAAAAAATACAAAATAAATGCTTAAGGATCATAACAGGCGCTTTTAGGTCTACTCCTATTATATCATTACAAGTAGAATGTAATATTCCCCCACTAGCTTTTAGATTCAAATATCTACAAACAAAATTATTTCTCAAATTAACTTCTATTAATAATCATCCACTCCTATTAAAGATACAGAACTATATTAACCAAACTGACAATAATTCCTACTATCAAGTAGAAGGCATCTCTGATTTGTTACATTTTTCTTGTGATCATAATCGATTTTCTAGTATTCTTTGGCCATGTTATTTAAATTCTTATAATTCAAAATATACACCTATTAAAATAATTATTTATGAGTCATTAAAATATAAGGAAGATGTATATAGTATGCTGTCAGAGTGGCAAAATTATAACCAACTTTATACTGATGGATCTAAAAGTAATACTGCTGTCTCTATGGCAGTTTATGACATACAACTGCGGAGTGGGTTTGGTCATAGGTTAAATACCTTGGCTAGTATATACACAGCAGAATGTGCTGCCATATATGCTGCTCTAGAATATATTGGAGAACAGTCATATAATAATTGGATCGTTATAACAGATAGCATGAGTGTTTTAAAAGCTTTACAATATCCTAAATGTAATAAATCCAGGAAACTGGGAAAACCTGGCATTTGCTATTGATATAACGTAATATTAATCGTAACCTATCACTTAACCTAACTTAAGACTAATGACTAGAACTTAAAACTAAGGTAAATAAATACATAGATATGTATACATACATATATAATATAATATAAGAGGGGTGTGGGGTGGGGGGGGATCTTGGGAAAGGGAAGGAGGGAGAGGGAATAGGAGGCCAGTTTTCGCCGTTATTTAATTCTTATAACTAAACTAAATTTACAATATATTGGTTTTACATTTATTCCGACCTAGCTAGAACTCTGTGTGCGTGAGTGTGTGTTTGTGTATACGCTAGTGTTCTGTGAGCTCTAACCAGTTGTGATGTGGTAATGCATGTTTATAACGTTTTATGCTGAGGCAGTACTCTGTGAGTGACTTACGACTACAAGTCGACCGGAGGGCGGGGTTTATTCCGTCCTTCAGTCGGCGTAGCCCTCTGTAGAAGCTATGAGATATCTCTTGTATGTGTTGTTCTAGTGTTGGGATGTTTTTCTTTACATGAAGTCGTTTAAGATTTGTACGCGGGTGGGTCCGGTAGATGGTTTTAAGGGATCTATTTTGCACAGTTTGTAGTTTACGATAATTGTTTTGATTTGTGTTAATCCATACCGGACTTGCGTATGTCATGACCGGGCGTATGTACGACTGGTATAGTAGACGCTTGTTACTAGTTGAGAGAGTGGAATTCCTATAGAAAATGGGTCTCAACAGGCTCAAGGCAGTAAGTGCCTTAGAGCGGGCGTAATTAATATGAGGCGTGAAGGAAAGTTTCCGGTCGAGGATAAGTCCTAGGTATTTAGCCTGTGACTGCCATTCGACCGGGTGGTTATTAATATGTGGCTTTAAAGAGATATTGAGTTTACGGGAAGTTTTGTATGAGAAAAGAACCGCCTCGGTCTTTGTGTCATTGATTTTAAGCTTCCACTTAGAGAAGTAGTTGCTTACACAATGTAGGGCTGTATTAAGGTGGGAGACTATAGATTTGATGTTCTTACTGCTGCACAGATAAGCTGTGTCATCAGCGTACAGGGCGAGGACCGTGTTCGGAGGTTTTGGGATGTCTCTCATATAGAGTAAAAATGCCCTCGGTGAGATGATGGAGCCCTGTGGAACACCTGCTACTACTGGATGTGGGGGGGATAAACTATTTTTGACTCTAACTCTAAGAAATCTATTCGTAAGGAATGATTTTATTATTCTACAATATTCAAAGGGGACTTGTGCTTCGAATAATTTGTGAACTAAGGCATCATGCCAGACGGTATCGAAGGCTTTCTCAAGGTCGAGTAGAACCATACCAGTCTGGTGTCTCAAGTTAAATTGGTGTGTTATATGTTCGACTACGCGCGCCAGTTGGTGAGTAGTCGCGTGTGACCTTCGGAAACCGAATTGTTCCTCAGGTAGGTTTGATTCTATAAGTGAGTTTATTCTATTATTAATTAAAATTTCTAATATTTTACTTTGTGTGCAAAGTAAACTAATTGGTCTGTAGTTCGCGGGGGAGGTGGGATCTTTTCCCGGTTTGTGTATCGCGGTGATTACTGCTATTTTCCAGGACGAGGGAAAATAGGTAAGACGAAGGCACGCATTAAATATATTAACTAAGGTGTCTATTGCTTTTGAAGGGAGGTGTTTTAGAAGTATGTTCTGTATGACGTCGTGCCCGGGGGCTTTTCGTGGTTTACAGGTTTTTAAAATTAATTTGACTTCGCGAGGTACAACTGGCGTAGGTGCGGTCGGTCCGTTTATTTTGTAAAGGTGGTCTAGAGACCGCGACACCTCGCGTTCGGTGTCGGGGTCGCTCAGATCCACGGTGAGTCTATGCTGTCGCTCAAAGTGTGTACCTAGGGCCTCGGCCTTTTCAGCGTCCGACCGGGCGGGGCCCGAGGGGGTGCTGAAGCAGGGTAGAGGAGTGTGTACGTTTTTAAGGCGTCTCGCGAACTGCCAGAGGGAATTGTCGCGGGTGTCAAGCGATTCGAGCTTTTTGTTCCATTCGTTGGAAGTGAGAGATTTTATTTTAAAAGATATTTGGTTTTGAAGTGAATTAATAATCGTGTTAAACCGACGCGTATGAAGTCTCTGTGCGTGATGTCGGTATTGGTTTTTTAGTTTGATAAGTCTTGTTATGTCGTGTGGAAGTTTGTTTGTTTGTTTCGGTGTGAACGTCGGGATGTTCGCGTTACGGGCTTTGATTATGGCGTCAGTCAGTGTTTGTATGGCGTTGTCCACTAATTCGGGTCGGTGTAATTTTAAGGAGCCGGGGGAGGGGAGGGCTTCGTTAATATGTTTTTTATAAGTGTCCCATTTAGCATTACCGTATTTAAAGATAGGTCGCGAGATGCGCGGGATGAGGCTATTAATTTCGAAAATAATAGGACAATGGTCCGAGATAACGTCATAAGTCAGTGGGTCTGTAACGTTTGTGATATTTTTGGCAAGGGTGTGTTGTAATTTAGCGGCAGAGTGCCTAGGGTTGGAGGGGAGGTGGGTCGCTTTGTCCGGAATTAAAATATTATATTCGTGACCTGCAAAGTGATTAAAAAGACGCGATCCATTGGAATTTGCTCGATTGCAATCCCAGTGTCTATGGCGGGCGTTAAAATCTCCGGAACAGATGACGGTGTTGCCGAGAGAGAGAGCTTTTGCGATGGCTGTCGTGATTCTACTGTCTTGCTTAGGGCAATAAAAGTTAACTATTGTGATGGGTGTCTGTGAGACTCTAATCTAATTGCAATTATATCGCATATATCATGCTCCACCGGTGGAAGTGAATGATGCGATATATTTGACTTGACAAAAATTGCGACGCCACCTCGGGCGCGGTTGTCTGTCTGTCCGTCACGTCGGTAACAGGTGTAACCGGGAATTGAAAAACGTCGTGTGGGAACGAGGTGTGTTTCTTGTATGAGTGTAATGTCGATGTTGTGTGTACCTAGGAAATGTATGAGTTCTCTTTTCCTACTCACAATACCGTTTATGTTAAGCGACGCTACTCGTAGAGGACGAGCAGTGCCAGTCGGGGGAGGAGTCGCCGTCTCTTCATCCATGGATGCTCAGGAACTCAAACACTGTTATGATTTGCTCCTCGTAGCTCATGCTGCGGCGGAGCAGAGGCTTCAGCTGACCTGCGATTTTAATAAGTTTTATAATTTCGTGGGTTGACATTTCCTCAGAGTCTGGCTCTTCGGTTGTTTTAAAGGGGGCTGAGTCTGTCTCGACTTTTTTAAAGCCACCTGGCATAGGGCCAGTGGGCCTAAGGCCTGGGAAGATTTGTCTTCCGGACTGGGTGCCCGTGAGGGGCGGCGGTCCGGCAGTGGACCGCGTTGTGGGTGGCTGAAGGCCTGACGGTGACGGGGCGTTCCCTGTCATTACTGAGTTCCACCCGCGGCCGTTCGCCATGTTCGATTTGAACAGGCGGGGCTGGAAGCGCTCCTGGCGCTCCTTGACGGCCGCAAGGTACATGGCGTTGGGGCACTGGCGGTACGAGGCCGCGTGCTCTCCGCCGCAGTTGCAGCCCCGGACTGGAGCCTCCTCCTTCACTTCACTCGTGCACTTGACGCAGCGGGCGGCCCGGTTCCGAATGTCTGGCACCTGGAACACATGGTGCCGTATTTATTATTGGATTTATATTTATAAATTCGCACCGATTGGTGACAGATATATTTGATTTTCCTGAAGGCACTGATATCAGTGCTCTTCGGGAGCGTCACTTGGTACCTTGGTACCAGTGCGTCGCCCTTGAAGGCGACAACTTTGGTGGGTTTGAACCCCAGTTCTAGAAGTGCACTACCTAGCTCCTCTGCGGAGCTGTAGTACAGACCTTGGACGACAGAGATGTGGGCTCTGTCGTCCTTGTCAGTGTATGTGTGGAACTGCAAACGTTCCACACCTGTGAGCGCTGCAAGGGCCGATTCTTTATCGGCCTTAGTCTTGCAGGACAGCTGTGCCATATGTGGCTGGATATTAAAATTAAAATTTTTAATGCCCGCGGCGAGAAGCGCCGCTCGGCACCTTTCAAAATCAAAATTCTCCTTGGAGATAATAATCGACCTCGCCTGTGAGGTCTTGGCCGTTACCTTGGCTCCCGGTGTCTCCTGTACCGGGAGCGGCTTAAACACGTTGGCCGTCCTGGGGATCCATTGTCCGGGCGCGGCTTGGCCGCACGCCGCCGCGTCACGGCGATCCAGTCCGGCCGCCGCGAGGCCGGACTGTCCACATCCATCTCGGCGATCACCTTCGCCGCGGGTTGCTCACCGGGGCTAGGGCAGCCCCTCTTCATGTCCTGCGACACAGAAGTACAACACGCTAATTAATCAACTGCTTCGAACCGTTAAAAAGCGCGCCAAAGGGGCGCGTGTAATTAATAATACTCGGAATTGCGATAATAAGTTCCACAAAAACCAGCGCGCAAACACGTCTCGTCCGTTCAAGCACAGGTAGCGGAATCCAAAAACCGACCTGAACCGTCTTTACATAAAACAACCGCTTTTATAGCTTCTGTACAATAGATGAAACATAGCTTCCGTACAATAGATGAAACAGAGTAGATACAACTTCTTTTAAAACACAAATACAATTAGGTATTGTAAAATAATTCCTAAATACAGCTCAATAAATGTATTAGTGAATTTATATAACTTCAAATGATTTATATAATAGTTTGTTCATTTAATTTGAACAAACATTACGAAGTAAGAAAATGGCGCTGCAAGCAAGTTTTGAAATACAATTAAGAAAGACTTAATTCATAAAATAATAAAGTTTGATACAGAATAACGATATTAATTCTAATACAAATTAATTTGAACATTTTCACATTCATATTTTAACAATAAATAAAACATGAAACATCTTCAAACAATTCAGAGTCAAAACAGTGTCTATTAAATTAGTTAGACCTTAATAAATAACAGTTTTATGTTTACAAATAGCTATTAGTATTTAAATCTTATATATTTCAGATATATATATAAAACATAAATATCAATAGTTGCAAACAATTGACGGTAGGTGGCGATTTGCACCCATACGGCCATACTGACTCCAGCGCGTCCCTTGCGCTGTTTTTATAACAATATCAGACGAGGCTTCACCCATATTGCGATTTTAGCCAACACAGAAGACATCACCTTCATCTAGCCAAAACAAAAGGCAACACATCGCCAACGCAAGACCAGGTTCAAGGATACGCATGGTGGCCAGCCAGCGTTTTAGGAAAGTTCTTTGGATAGGAAAAATAAATTTCACGCACACACATTAATAATTACAAAAACTTATCACAAATCACAAATTTTCAACACATATTCAATCATATGGAATCTACATAATCCGCAAAGGAAGTGGAAGCACCCTCGGTCTCCACTGATTCTTCTGCCCATACGGTCCATTCGCCTAAGCGCAATCGAAGGCAGCATCCAATAATATGAATCTCTAAGATGAAACCTTCCTCCACTTGGGGGCGAAAGTGCTTTTAAATAAAACAGCACACATTGCGCCCATGGCAACGCTCCATCCTTTTCCGTATCTGTTGCACATAACACCAGGCAAAGCGGCTAATTCAGGTGCCACTTTGTAACACCAGGAGTCAGTGTCACGCAGTTGGATCCATTGAACATGAAAAGACAAAAAGAAACATTAAAGTTATTTCGTAAAATGCAACGACATTCTTAACATCATGCGATTCAACATAATTTATAAAAATTGTTTGAGTCTTGATTATTCCATTAATTCACTATCTTTTAACAAATTTTACGGGTTTATCATCAACAGACTAAACTGATCGCTCGTTCGGTCAATCCTGACCGAAATAAGGAACCCCACTGGACAATGATCACATCTGAATAAAATTTTCAATAGGTTGATATGAAAGATATCAACTACATCACTAACACACAGTAACCGCTCAGGGGCAGTCTACCATCGCGTAAGCCTCATCGTGTGTCTTGAGAATGATACTTCACGGGTCATCCCACGGCGTCCTAGGCTAATAAAATTATTTAAAAGTATTAACAATTAGAACTGTAACATCAACTTAAAGCTTCCCACATGCTCAGTAGGCATTACGTTTGAGATAGGAATAAATCTCACTAGTTATAACATTCCTAAACGTAACAATAGTCTTGTCGTAATATCTTATAGAATCTATCAAGCCAAAATCATAAAATAAAAATAACAAAAGATAATATTAGGCTGTTAAGATCTTATTTCGTAATATTGTTTCGTTAATAATTCGTAAAAACTGAAATATTTACAACAACTTAATTCTCATGTGTTGTACTGTGGTAATGTAGGTGTTGCTATAAGTAATTGTTCAACACTTATAGTCTTGCAGCAAAGTAAACCATACAGATTTAACTTACAATGGCTTTTTAATATTGACAGTACTATAAAATTATTTTCACACATGAAAATTTTAATTCAAACCACGAACCATTAATTATATTACACGCAAACTAATTTGTACGCAATTGAAGGTGGCGAGAAATAATGCAACTCACTGTTGCAACATAAGAATTAATATTTTAAAATTCCTCAAACTACTACTAGATACGTAAACACGATTTTTATGAGCGTTACACCTCTTATGAGCAGTATATTTTCACTAAACCTTTAGGCACGGTAACACTACGTGAAATTCAACACAAAAATTGATAAAAGTTAACAATCATTACGGTATTGTTAGCGGATTACTTTATTCCAATATTATAATTTTGATTTCTTCTTTACGTTTTCTAAAAAGCAACTCGCCCACCCACAGAAAACCAGTGAAAGAGAACAAATTCCATACTACACGGTATCGTTCAAATCTATATTGGTAATTACATTGAAAATTATTTTTGCATTATTTAGCTAATCTCTTATTCTTCATCAAAAGCTGTACACAGCGTACTATGATTTTATATCACGAAACTGACCTTCAAAATTATTAAAGGAATTAAATCATGGAAATATGAGGGTGTGGAATGCTGCACATGTTTTTAAATCTGGTCCGGATTAAAAACAAATGAGGTATTTTCATTGTCAAGAAGGTCGTGAGACGATATCACACGGCTTGGTTAGCAGTAGCAATGAAACTATTTCATTTTCAAAAATAAAATCAACAAAAATAAAATCTTAATTTGAATTCGTTGTAATTTGAATGTAAATGGTAATTATAAGTCAATCAAATTATGGTAGCTCTAATCCTTTATCGTATGTCTACACACAACTATAATATTGAGTTTTGCCTGATCTATCAATTTGGTCTGCTAAACGGGGTAAAGGATTAAATTATCTCTAACGGCTTTTGAATTAAACTTTCAGAAATCAAAGCAAAGTCGGTATCTAATTCAAGAGCAGATGTCAAATTTATACATTCATTGATGAAAAAAAACTCGCGATTAATTTTTCTCGCTAAGTGTAAAAATCTATTAAGATGCCAAACTGATTTTCATTATCACTTACTACATCGACTCGAGCTCTAAGCGAACATTATCAATTTCAACTATAGCTGTAATGCCTCGTTTTGGGGGTATATTGTATAATATGGGGGCACGGGAGTGCCCCTGCCAAGCCGAGCAACAAAAAGTGGCGCGGCCGTACTATGCTTTTCTCGAAGCAATTCAGGCCATTTCGACCCAACTTCGTTGTAGGTAAAACAAGAAGCCTGAATTATCAGTTACCAACCACGCATTGTATCAACACTTTCAAATTCCATTCAATTTGAACCAGTAGCTTAAGAATTATAACTAGTCAAATTTTCTTAATTTTGTCACTGACTGACTGACCGATAATTAAAACTTGAACCAGTAGATAACTAGTAAAAGTTTCTTAATTTTGTCACTAACTGAACGATCAATAAAACTCTTAGGCACGTTTTTAATTGATATGGTCACTATAAGATGATGCTAGGATAGCTATTTACGTAATAACTAAAGACAGTTTGGACTGAATAAATAGACCGCCTTGGTACTACATGGATCTCACAAGCTTTTACGTTAGAATAACTCGAGTTCTCTCAACTCGTCAACTTGGTTTCGTTTTTTATAAGTTATGTTTTTGAAGGCATAACTGTGTGTTTTCGGGCAACGAAGCGAGTTATTTTCGCTCGAACAGTCTGTATTAAAAAGACGGTTATAATTCACCAATAATTACAATAAAAGTGAACATTGTTATAATTCACCAATAATTACTTTAAAAGTGCCCCGTTTTATAGATGAACAATAGGTATTTTGTTTGGGGCGTTACGTTAGTCATTTTGACGGCGGTAACAAATTTTATCTTAGTGGCCCTTCAGATGTCACTATTCACACTCAATAAACTTTACTAAAACTGTCACGGGAATTGGAATTATTATTTGATTTGTTACAATCAAATAAACATAAAATATCAAACAGATATTTTTAAAGGGATTTTTGCAGTCTTTCTTATTGCAATTAAAATATATGACTTATTTCTTCGTGAAGTGAATGAGTATTTCCCAACAAATAAAACAGAATAAATACCTGTTACCAGTGCAGTCGAACCCTCCTGAAGGGCGCCCAAGCCTCTGACCAGAATTCGTTGCCAAACATGTCAGCTCTTTCTTCAATCGTTCCCACGTAACCAGGTGTCGGCCCACGTTTTTACTCGCCCTCTCAATTGCCTCTCAACGTCGTCACAAGATCCCTTCATTCGAACTTCATGGAGCTAAATATAATTAGCACACCAGTCCCTGATACATGAGATTTTTCATCAGGGTTGACTTTTCGTTATGGAGATTAGGAGTCCCATCACTTGATCCATGGCAAAAACCATCCCATCTGGAGGCCCTAAGTCATGGGGCTGTGATCCCACCGCTGCTGTCGGCGTTACGCCAGGGTTTCCTTGACTAGGGTCCACCATGAAGAAATACAACACTTATAATTTCTCAGTTTATTGAAGCACAACTGCTAGTATAGATGTGAATTAGAGGTGGGGTTAATCGTTAATATTGCTTAACTTGTTAAAATGCTTATACGAAAAAAAATAACATGTTACGCAAAACGCTAATTATTATAACACTGTTAAAAATTACAATTCACAAGTAACTATACAGCGTTATATTTTACTGCTTAGTTAAATTTCACCATTTGTTAATTTAACATTAGCACAACATTTTATTTATGTTAGCAGTTAGTTACTATTAATTACACTATTAAACAATCTGCATTTTTTTGGTATTTATGAATCAGTTAGTTACTGGGTGCTAGACAGGTCACTAAACTAGGTACGACGTGTTAAATTCAAATAGATCACATCAATCAATGAATTTTCCTTCATACTTAAACAGGCTTAGGACTGATAGATTGAATGACAAACTCTAGCTGCACAAGTTGCAAACAGCACTTTTGTTCTCACCCCTCACAAAATAGTCCCATATAGCAGCAGTACGTCGTCGTTCCGCCATAATAATAAATAAGTTTTTCTTACACTAAACCTAGACCTAAATATTATATTTACAGTTATTTTAATATTTTAAAGTTTTTGTACACTGAACACTAATAACTAATACTAATCAACTACTTAGGTATTAGAAAAAATAGAGAATTAATTTAATAACCGAAATATAACTAAAAACCAAAAATATTTCCGAAACAATAATGTTCGACACGGCCCCGCTATACAAAATTATGACTAATTAATGAGTAACACTGAAGTTGAACAGAGAAAAAAACATTCGTTATAATTTCAAATTATTAATGTACCTATATGTTTTACCTAATTCATTGGAGACTTGGAAAATTAAATGCTAATTTATCGTGCAAGTGAAAATGATAGCTACTGCTTAAGTCATAAATAGCAAATTTGATCAATATTTCTCAGGTAAATAAATAAATTCTAATTTTTCTCATTTAAATAAACATAGACTTTATGGTATTATAAATAAGGCAACAATTTGCATTGTATTTTTCTGTCGGCCACCTAGCGTCACTTATGAAAATTAGTTTATTTTGCAATAATAAAAGTTGTGATAATGGTAAATTAGTGTACTAAACTTTTTTAGATGGCGTTGAAACATAGTCTACCCATCTACGTTCACTTTTAAAATAAATAGTCTTAGATTATACGTCAGATTATACATATTCAGAAACTATTTCGTATTTTCATATCGAACACAGTGATTGAATCTATCGAGTATAATACGACACCGTAATGGTTTTCGATAGATGGCGCTGATCACAGATCATTAATTAATAATTAGGTACCCGAGTCCTGACTTTAAAAATTAACTATGAAGTTAAATATAGTCTTTGAGAGTATTTATTAATAACATTGTTAATGGTATTTTCTGGTTAACAGTTAATGTTAATTGTTATAACTTTTAGCACCCACCACTAATGTGAACCGTCTTTACATAAAACAACCGCTTTTATAGCTTCCGTACAATAGATAAAACATAGCTTCCGTACAATAGATGAAACAGAGTAGATACAACTTCTTTTAAAACACAAATACAATTAGGTATTGTAAAATAATTCCTAAATACAGCTCAATAAATGTATTAGTGAATTTATATAACTTCAAATGATTTATATAATAGTTTGTTCATTTAATTTGAACAAACATTACGAAGTAAGAAAATGGCGCTGCAAGCAAGTTTCGAAATACAATTAAGAAAGACTTAATACATAAAATAATAAAGTTTGATACAGAATAACGATATTAATTCTAATACAAATTAATTTGAACATTTTCACATTCAATTAAGTATTTTAACAATAAATAAAACATGAAACATCTTCAAACAATTCAAAGAGTCAAAACAGTGTCTATTAAATTAGTTAGACCTTAATAAATAACAGTTTTATGTTTACAAATAGCTATTTGTATTTAAATCTTATATATTTCAGATATATCAATAATAATATATTCATTTTAACGATAAACTAAAACATAAATATTAATAGTTGCAAACAATTGACGGTAGGTGGCGATTTGCGCCCATTCTTGCAAGACTTTCAGAATTATTGGCAACAAGTTGTTCAAACAAAGGGCAAATGGTTAGCCGACATTAAAAACGAAATCTCTCCTCCCTGGTTTGTTAAAAAGAAAAAATACTTACACAGAAAATTTTACACCACAATTTGTCGGTTACGTCTGGGACATTCTCGTAGTGGTGCTCATTTATTTAGGATCGGTGTTTTAGATTCTCCAACTTGTCAATTCTGTAATTTATCCATCCAAACTCTTGATCACATTTTCTTTGACTGTCCCCAATATAATCTTCAAAGATTTACATTGATAGACTGCCTCTTGGATATTTATAAGAATGCTGAAGACATCCCGCGCTCACTTCAGCAGTTATTGAAAACTTATGCCTGCTCACTGCTTCGTGCCGCTTTACAAATTTATAGTTTCAACGGTAGGCGAAATTTGAAAATACGGCTTGGCTTTTGACACAATCCCTTACACAGACTTAAAACATATTCGTCCATAAATTATTATTGGAGTTGTGTTTATAATGTAAATTTTAATGTATAAATGTAAATAACTAGTATATTTGTAGTTATACCTTAAATTAGTTTCATATTATCTTATAATTATTATATTCAAATAATATTCATCATTATTACTTATAATTCATGTATAATATATTTCTTATAACGTATATGAGATTTATATTTTAGTATTATATCATAAAAGATTATTATTATTAAACCCCGGGCTAAGCTTGATCTTCATTGGAACAAGAATATTATCAATAAAAGACTTGGCTTCGGCCTTTCATGCGAACCTATATGTATATGAAGAAAATGAAACATGAAGAACACGAAATACTACTTTTATGTGAAATTGTACTATTTATGTTTGAAGATGAAGATGATATAAAGACTTAGCTTGACTTTGAACAAGCTGTGTAAAGTGAAGAATAGAAAAATAAAAATGAAGACTTGGCTGTATGGGCTTTTGATCCCTTTGCCTGTCCAGATGGACGAACAGAACCAAAAAAAAAATGTCAATGGCTGTATGGGCTTTTGACCCCTTTGCCTGTCTAGATGGACGAACAGAACCAAAAAAAAATGTCATTGGCAAGTTTTGTTTTGAAGGCAATGTTTTTATTTTTTATGGCAAAATGCAAAATAATAATATCTCTCTTCATTGAGTAAAAGTGTGACTGCTAGTGCTAAGTTACCATCCTAAATTTTCACTGAGGGTAACTAAACCAACCATGGCATTAACAAATGTTTTGTTATTAAGCCAAATAGCTGGTTATGTTATCGGACTAATACTATCTTTATGTATCATGGTACCGTTGAGCATGCATCAAAATGAATTCAGGTATTTATTTATCTTTTATTATTATGTACATATTAAAAGATTATATCCTAATGTATATGTTTTACCCGAGATATTTCTTTTCATTTAGATATTTCTCCACAAAATTTTACATTCTCAATAAAGGCTTAGTAGTATTTATCATCAATGAAACTCGTATTCATCTCACTACATACACTCCTGTGATTCCTTGGGTGTTGTAAGATATTGTGAGTGGAGATGATGATTTCCCATCAACTAATCCATATGCTTGCCTTTTTCCAAAATAAGGGTTCATTATTAAAGAAATTATCAAAATATGTTATCTGAAATATCAAATTACAGTGGTCATTGTCTCCTATTCTCGAGAGGCACCTGGCAGGAGGAGGATGGCCAGCTGCTGGTGATGTGGGCTTCTAGAGCTTACTGCAACTATGTTATAGTTGTTGGTGTTCTGATGTTCATTGTTTGCTGCATACAGATTTATAGGTAATTTCCATTGTTTCTTAATATCTAATTCTTTTAAAAGCTGTTATCAGCTATATGTCATACACACATTAAGGCCACGGCCTACATGCACTTCCCACACAACACTAAAATTGAACTGATTGGGATATGTAGCATTACTTGAGAAAGGCAGTATTGTGAGAACTTTTAACTCTACATATATTGATGACTGTTAAGTGTAGTTAAGTTGTGTTTTCCTAGGACACTCATAATGAAACATCAGTACCTCTCCTGTGTTTCCAAAGTGTGACCCTGAGTTCTTTCCAGTATTAACTTAAATTTTGGCACTATAACATGTAAACTGATAAGCTTATACACACCCATTTCTTTTTATTTCTCTTTCTACAATTAATAAGAAAAGTATACCTGCATGCTATTGAGTATTACACCTTAGATTTCAATTCAGGGTTATATTTAATTGTAGGAAAATTGTATAAAAAAGTGGCCTATTTACTTTATGGCATCTATTGATCTCAAGTCTGAGCAATTGTTTTAAAATGGTTGATTTATTTAGATGTTCAGTTAGTGATTTTAAAACCTATTTTACTTTATATATATATTTGATAATATTATTTTCATGCCATGGGCATCCCATGAATAAATAAAATAGATAACCAGCTTCTTCACTTCAGTAGTAGTAGGTATATCTACAAATTGATATTAACAGTTATTGTTGCTTGCACCTACATTACTCTTTCTTCATCAACAATTGTCAAAAAAAGATAGACCTTGTTCCTTATATATTACTAGCTGACCTGACAGACATTGTTCTGTACATAATTAGTAAAATACTGTTTTTAATAAATTTGTCTGTAGGTAATATTTCATAACAACAAAAAAATTATTTCGTAAAATATGCTTCCTGTTATTATAATGAAATTGGATTTATATATATTAAGATATGTATATTTTAATCAGGTCATGTTTTATATAAATTCAGATATTCCTAAACCAATTCTTAAATCAATTTTTCAAATTTCACATTTAACTTATGTAATTAATTCCAGAAGTGAGTTTGTGAGTGAGTGAGACAATTTGTTATTTTTTAAAACAATAACCACTTTAGAAAATTACAAATTGTTTAGATTTGCATAGTTGTACAGAAAATTTTTAGGTGCCTGTTTTTTTGCAAACAGAAACAACCTGTAATATAAAATAATTTTCTTTCATTTTCTTCAATTCAGATTGTCGGTGTTTATATGTAAAGGAGTAGATAGTTCCTTTTTCTCGGCATTCATTGAAGCTGTGGGCTGTGTGTCACTATGTGGGTTGGCCATTTCTGCAGCTGTTATTGTGACATTGGGCTTCATGACCTGGTGCCAGAATATTGTGGAACGCTTTCCTAGGTAGTTACAGTTAGTTTATACAACATTTTGTTTTAATAACTTTGGTAAACTTACTTTTGGGAACTTTCTCTTTATTTTGTTTCATTAATATTTATAATAAATTTGAGCAGCATCACATATGGAAATAAATTTAACAATTTGATTTTTAGCTGTGAAGATGCAACAGGGCAAGATATTGATAAGAAAGATAAAATTTCTACCCATGGCTTCTATATAGAACTGGGAACTGCTCAGGTAAATTCTTAAAGTGCTATATTTCTAGTTTTATTTTTTATAATAAACTCGAACATATAGCATCAAATATATTAACAAAATGTCTATTGTCTTGAGACTGAGTGCTTTTGAGGTTTGTTTTTATAATAAGAATTGAGGAGACAAGCAATATGGAATAGTGCCACCTAGGCTCAATTAACACCACCGCGGAATGGAACGGAAGCGACGAAATTGTTTAAAGCATAATAACCTCTATATCAATTGCATAACACACAAATTAAATACGAGCCAAAAAAATTGTCACGCTCCTTCTGCGGTACCGTGCGTATTCTCGAGAATTCTCCGGCGCCGTCTGTGGAATCCGCGGGAGGTGGCGCGAACGAAAGAGGTCTGTCACAGTGCGGGGCCAAGCGTCTTTCATGTGTTCTCCGGACTTCGCGTGAATTCTCGAGCATTGCCGCGAATTCCTGAGTCATGAGGCGAAATTGACGCTTCCATTCCACGGCGGTGTAAATTGAGCCTTAGGATTCTTGAAAACCCAAAATACTGAGCAGAATTATAATAGCACTGGTCAATACTTGAGCTGCGTTGAGTTGAGCCGAGTTGCGAAGATGTTTATTTGATTGCTTGAAACGTTTTTATGCCTTAATTACTCAATTGAGCTTCCTTGTGCGATGTTTCCGGGACGATATGACATGGGTACCTTCAAAAACAGCGCTTACACCTTCCTTAAATGCCGGTAAAGCTCCTATGATTTCTCTGGTGTTGCAAGAGAATGTCGGCGGTGATTACTTTTTCTTTTAACAATATGTTAAGCCTGGTGTTACTTACCTGGTGTTACTTGCCTGGTGTTACCTGGTGCTCGTTTGTCCTCTTTTTCCATAAAAAAAAAATATTATATGAAAATCAAAGGATTGAGGTTATATTTTATCGATCATATAACGAAACGGCGAAAGAAAACTATGTATTATATTATTATAATAAATTTATTTACAAAATTCTATCGTAATTTCAGACAACGAAGTTTTGACCATTCGCGGATTTGATATCTTCAAAGTTGCACATGTGATGTAACAGTATGATGTTATGTTTCAGTTCGGCGCGTGGGGCGCATTCGCCACGTGGGTGGGGCTGGCCGTGTTCTCGACTCTGAAGGTGTGCCGCTACCACCAGCTGGAGAACATCCAGGTGTCCATGTTCCGCGAGCGACAGCGACTCGTCAACGACACGCCGCCCGGTGACGGGCTGCAGGGCTAGCGACAAAAGACGACCAACTGACGTCAAGATCAGATGAAGTGCAGGTCGGACGCAATCACCGACCAACAAGATAATGTTACTTACATAAACTTCATCTTTTCGATATTTGAATGTTGATCAATCACGAAATAGCTATTTGACCACAAATACATTGCCTACATATACTATTGCTTGAATCTCATTAAGTGAGATAGATATATTTTGACAGTTTCCATCCTGTTTAAATGTGCAATTTGTAGAGACAGGCAGCGCATGGGTCGTCGGCGTATATGATCGTCAATAACCAAAAGACAAAATTAATTTATTAAGTTTTATTTTACTACAAAAAATATAGTGAAGGATCCCATGGCTTCACATTCAGCTGTTACCTACTGTTTCCATTCAGCGATTAACAACGATGTGGTTTTCGTATATAATAAATAAAATTATTCAATTTATTCGTTTTCTCATATAAATCGCCAACTTATGGGTATAAATGATTAACCGGTAAAAAAATTCACACAACTTCTAATTAATGATCCTGTCAGTTTGTAACAAAACTAATTTCAGTAAAAATTTGTTGAAACTATGTATTTTTACGTGGAGTTTGATATTATATCAATATTTTGGTGTTCGCCGAAGCTAGGCCTTCCAATCCCGCAGACGTACAAGCCCTTAAAAGGAATACCGCCCACAAGTGTGGAAGTAGAAAGGGCATTTTCGAGCCAGGCAATAGAGTTAAATTCGCAGTAGTTTGGCAGACGGCAGTTTGGAAATGTTGAATTTCCTTTGCAAAAATTTTTAATTAATATTAAAAGCTGAAAAACTTAATAATTAAGTAATAATTTATCAGTTTAAAATGTGTTTTTTTTATTGATTTTGTTATTTTGCGTTGTGTATTTTTTGAAAACGATTTTTGCTTTTTATTGAGAATTTGTTATTGTTTTTTTTGTAATAAAAACAGTATAATTTGATTGATCTCATTTTAATAGTAATATGTACGTAAATAACCGTGGAGTTGATAAATTCATTGTTTTAAAATGTGCATATTTTAAATACCATTTTCCCATTTGTTTCATGGTTGATATAAATTTGTTTTTTCCATAATTATTTGATTTAATTGTCTTAAAAAAAATTGTAACATTATTACATATTGTATGTATTCAAGAATATATTATTTTTTTATGGAAAAGGAGGAAAAACGAGCGGGTCACCTGGTGTTAAGTGATCACCGCCGGCCACAATGCCCTGCAACACAAGAGGAATCACAGGAGCGTTGCCGGCGTTTTAGAAAGCATTTCCTTTACGCATTTTTTTGGAGGGTACCCCTGTGGTATTGTCCTGGGAACACTGCACAAGGAAGCTCATTCCACAGCTTATTATATACTACCACAACATTGTTATAAAGTTTTAAGATTAAAAAATAAATAATAGTTAAATGAAATGAAACTAAAAAATTGAAAATAAATTCCAATGAGCATAAACTACGATTAAAAATATTTATGATACACATATGCATTTCAAGATATCTTCAAAATTACTCTACTTTTGCCAATATTAAATCAGTTTAACATAGCAAAGTTATAAGACACCCATTTTTTTTTTCTTCAATAAAACACATTACTTAATTACACTCGTAGTTTATGCTTATTGAAAATTATTTGTAGCTTGTTACTTTGGTTTTCCATAAAAGTGTTTTGAATTTTATTTACTACTCATTCATTTTTTATAATTTTTTTCTAGTGCAGGATACTGCATAGTTTTGCAAATATTTTTGTGTCTTTGCCAGCCTTATTTGTTTCTGACAAGTGGATAGTAGAGCTAGTTAAGGTATATTAGTAGTTCAATATCTGGATGACCGAGCCTTGCTCGGATTTTTAAGAATGTACAAAACTTGAACAAAAAAAACTAGTAGGACATCTGGATTCGAACCGGGGTCTTCTGCTTTCGGGATCAACCAATGTCCCATCTGAGCTATTATAGTCTTGTATATAGTGCCGAAATTTACCTTTGTATTCTAATGTTATTGCAGCTGTTTCTCATTAAAACACGGATAAAACTACATTTTTTTAATTGAAACCTAGCTAGAACGATTTCTCGCCCCCGAAACTGCCTGTATACTAAATTTCATTAAAATCGTAAAGAGCCGTTTCCGAGATTCAGATTAAATATATTGACTTTAAGAATTGATCGTTTAAAGATATACGGCCTTACTAATAAAATTGGCATAAAGTTATAACTAAGCATAAACCAAGAATATGTAAAATGTTTACAAATAGACATTTTTTTCCGACAGGTTCCATTCAGCGATTAACAATTCAGCGATTAACATTCAACTGTTCCAGACCGGTTTCCCGCGTTTATTTGCAAGGCAGCTTGTCTTTCCGAAAACTTCAGAATCATCATGTGTTGTCAACGATATTGTGAATATTTTACATTTTCTTTGTTTATCATCAGTTATAATTTTATACCAAGTTTATTTGTAAGGCCGTTAAGATTTTTACATATACTATGGAGGGTTGAGGCAAGGAGAATCATATGTGAACAAGTGTCCGTCAAAATGTGTTAAATTAGGCTGGCGATACATTAGCATCAGGGTAGATCTTAAAAGAAGCGCCGAATATAAAATCACTTTAGGTGCATGTTTCCCTGTAATAATTCTTTAACTACATTATTTTGTATAACTTAAATTGTTGAAACTTTTCAATAAGTAACTACTTTAGTCTATAATATTTTTTTTTGTATTTCGGCATACTTCAATTCGTTTACAATTGCTACATTCATACTGTAACTGTTCAGACTGTAAGTAAATATGATTTATTCGAGCATCAATCAGTAAGCAGAGATAAGTATGGAATTGTTAGTAATTAGTAAATGATGACGTCATCGATGTAGATAAAACAGTGATCTTGTAAATCGGATAGGACATATACAGTATTCAAAGACAGTAAGCAGACATTGTTAAGTTTTAAAGGAATCCGAGTAGGTACTCGTAATGATAAGGAACTTACACTAAGTACATATTCGGTCGGGTATATATATTACACCATGTAGGTAGTAAACCTGAATATTAGTGTTATAATTTATAATGATAATTATTATACTCGTATTTATGCAAATCCTTTACTATAGGCAAGCTGTGATGGCCGTTTAGATATTGTATGTCCGCATAAAGTTTTCTAAAAACTGACAGTATTTGTTGGGCCCAAGCGTTCCTATGGGCAAAACGAGCAACGTTTTAATTGTAAATCGACTATCGGCAGTTTTCAATAACGTATCTCTAGTTATGAATACATTGCTATCACCGTTTAATGACCAGGTCGGGTCTATCCATAGTTATGTCCAATCTATACTTAATATTATAAAGCTGCAGTGTTTGTTTGAACGCGCTAATCTCTGGTACTACTGGTCCGATTTGAATGATTCTTTCAGTGTTGGGTAGTACATTTATCGAGGAAGGCTATAGGCCTTATATGTTTTTTTTTTCAAAATTAGGGATCCGTAATAAAATTTGTATTTTGTAACACAAGGTGTAAAATCGAAAACCTATTTTTGCGTGCGCTGCAAAAACTATTGACAATAGAACAAAATGATGTACAGCCTATATTATATATAGGCAATATTTTAGTACTTATAAAACTATCGCGTGAATTATACTTTATATGGCAAAACAACGTTTGCCGGGTCAGCTAGTATAAGTATATTATTAGTTATAGTCCAATGCTATCTGTCGAAAGATTATTGAAATGTAGGTTAACGTAAAAGGATAGATTTTTTTACCTCTAGTATGTTAAACTAACGATAGATAGGTTATTGAAAACGGCCGTTAAAGTACCGTGTTTATAGATAGATGTCAAAATGGCACCACAAAGTAACGACCATCTTAACCTGATGCAACCGTACATTGATTGTTGTGTACCTACCTATATTAAATAAATAATTATAAGAGATCTTTTATTTACATAAATTGTAACAAATTTGGTACATTCAGTTTCGTTGTGATATTATACTATGATTAAATTATTATTATTAACAATTTTTATTTTTCTTCACCGCAATCCTTTTTTTCATGTATTATGTACCTAGGTATTTTGTTTGCTCACAGTATTCATCATGACACAACATACTATCAAAGAGAATTAAACCACTGCCCGCTATTGTAGTCAGCCATCAGACAGTCTGACACGTGCAACATACATAATCCAGGAACAATGACATCCCACTGACCTATTTACTTATTTTTGCGCCTGTTTGATATTCGCCATTTTGGCGCTGTTGGCCATGTAGCGAGAGTCTGCGGTACTAAAACTAGTGATGACAACCGCAGCTAAACAATTTACAAAAAAATTGTGTAAGTAGTTACTTTACTTTATTACGTTGATTCCTGAAGTATAAATAACACGGAAAACGACCAAAATTAATTCAAAATGCAAAAATACTTGTAGTGTTGTACGTTTCTTTCGCAGCCATTTGTATTATACAAAATTAAGTCTCTGGACGCTCGCGAGTGGTCACAGTTTGTCCAGTGGTATTTAAACAGGTCAGTGATGACATTCATGTTACAACATAATTTAAGAGCATTATTGGGAATCCGTATATAAATTAAAACAATCAGCTAACATAACTTCAATATCTCATGTTCTGGATTTTACAACTATTGATCCACATTCAGGATAATAGTCAAAAACAAATTTTGTAAAAAACAAGTCGATGCAACGAAAAAAGCGACAGTAGTAAGAGACACATTAATTCATAACATTTAACGTGGGAGTCAGATAGGAAGCACATTATAGTGTTTCTTATATTCGTGGTTATCTTTGTGCTTTTTTTTTCTTTACCACATACGAGGGCCGTGAGAGTTTCAATCTACCATTGTTCGAATGACGGAGCCCGTGTTGTTTTTCCACAAATGGAATCATTATCAATTCAGCTTTCTAAAGTGGGAGAAATATGTGCATGTCACACCAAATTAGATAATAGTATTTCAGTAGGTATTAATTGTCTAAATTTTTACATTTATCCCATCCAATCAATAAAAACAATTATTGAATGAATTCACGAAAATTTAATTAAATACACACCAGAAGTATCATGAATTCTTGAAAAATATTACGATAAAATTCCGATGTACCTGTAATTAAAGGATTTTAATGTTAACTTTAGACGCCAAATTTAATTTGAGAATGTTCAGCAGTCGTACTGTATCAACAACAAAATCAAATCAGAAATTGGTGCAGTATTCCAAATATATACCTATTCACCATATTAATACCAAAGTATTTATTTCATACTTTAGTTAGTTACCTACCATAAGATTTTTATATTATTTATAGAAAATGTAAGCTCCGAGTCTGAATACATCTATGTAATATATACGAATAAAATAAAATTATCAAACTTTGTATCACTATAATCATTACTAAAACCTACAATTCACCTCCTCTCGAAATTTTACATTCGTCTCATTAACTTGACGATAGCTTTTTTGAAAGTTTCACATCTAGGTAGTTACCACGTGTGAATTGCACACGTTTTTTTTCTTAAATCAATTGTTCAGAGAAAATTTAACCATCATGATTCATCAAAAACTTGAGGTTCTATTATTTTAATTTTACGTAGGCTCAGTATATAAAAAAAATTGTCTGAGCGTATTTAAAAAGTACATACTTTATTTACATGTATAGAAGTCACGATAAGCAAAGCAAATAAGAAATTGTATTTGCTTATGTCAAGCTACTATCCGACGTCTTACCATTGTTTGACATTACAATATCAGCCACGACGCGTCAAGAACCTGAAGAAGTAGATACTCTATGAAGAGTTCGATTACATGGCACATAAAGACATCGCTTCATTGTGTCTTCTATCGCAGATATCATGGGGAATGTTCCGAAGAGTTGTATGTTGTACGTGATCCATTCAGACATTCGCTATACTCGTCACAAACCTAAATAAAATCAGCTACACAATAAGGATGAATAGCGTTCTTCGACTGTGCGATTATCGTGGGAATTTCTTCCTCTGTGGTGTTTCCAGGACGAATACGACATAAAAGCGCGTACAACGTACGTCATTAATATTTTCCTTCTGTTTCATAAAGAAAAGAGTTTTGAAAGAATATGAATAGCAGCCATATTCAGCCGTCAGGTGCTGGTATGTCCTGTTTGATAAACAATAAAAACTAATTATTTAGAATATAATACCTAAACAAAAGAAACCCATATAAATGAAAGTGATTTAATTTAATAATAAATAATTCTCCATGATCACAATACAAGGGATTCTTCGGACAGCGATAAATTTTGTAGCTCGGTACAATAAATATGCCTGTTGCCTTTAAACTCCACACTAACAAAAATACTTTTAATTTAGGTATATAATGTAGAATATAATAAAAGAATAGAGGGTCCGTAGCTACTACCTAAGTCGGTACTGGCTAGGAGCCGATCTTATTCCTAGCCGACAGGTATGTTTGAAGCGTTTAAGCAAAAAGCAATTGTTTATCGTGAACTTATAATGTCAAGAATAGACGGTATAGATTGTACAATTAATCTAAGTCTGTCGCATGTTTCCTCGCCTTGTGCACCTTCAGGTATCTCGGTTGAGCGAACGTGAGGTCGCAGCGATCGCAAGCGAGCGCGGCGGCCATGTGAGTGCGCACGTGTCGCAGCAGGTCGCAGCGCACGCTGAAGGCGCGGCCGCAGTGAGTACAGACGTGGCGACGCTCGGCTGCGTGCCGCTGTTCATGGCGTGCCAGATGGGCGCGCCAACGGAAGCCGCGCCCGCACACCCCGCACGTGTGCCGGGCCTCGCTCTTGTGTGTCTCCTGGTGGATATAGCGGCCCGCCCGCGAGCGGCACTTCTTCCCGCACACCCCACACGGGTACTGCAACTTCCCCGTGTGGACGACGGAGTGCTGCTTCAGATCGCCGCTGGTACCGAAGCCCCGCCCACACTCGTCGCACCTGTGGCTCCTAATGTGTTTATGAGTGTGCTTCATGTGGTAGAAGTAGCTGGAGGAGGCCGTGTATTCTTTGTCGCACAACGGACACGAACGTTTCCTCATGTGTTTCGTAGATTTTACAGACTCGAGTGGCAGCTCAGTAGCTGCCGTAGAAGAATCCTTGTCGCGTTTACTTGCGTTCTTGGTCGGATTGTCCTGCGATTCCTCGATCACTTCAATAACGGAGGCCGGCGTTTGCATGCATGGTTCGACGTCGTCCACATCTGATAACTCGCTCTCTGTTTCTTTAGACACGTCAGGAGGTCGTGGAGACGTATTAACAGTGGCCACCTTTATATTCGCCACTTGGATTATTTGACTAGTCACAGATTGGCTCGTCTGACTAGCTGGAGGACTTTGTTTGTTCTGTCGGAATGTGCCTACTGTCGGAGAACCTCCTACAGAGTGAGCTTCATACTTGGGAGCGTGTGTTGCCATACATTCGATATAATCGCTAGCAATAAACGTACGACCGCAGGGCACACGTAGGTCGTCTGAATGGACCTTTCTCTGAAGCTCTTTCAAGGTTGCTTCCTTGTTGCACAAGTTGCATCGTTTAGTGTACGGCGGATCGTCTACCGATTGTATGACATATTCTGCTATCTTCTTGAACCTGCAACAGAGCAGAGTACGTCAGTAATATTCTTCTATAATATAATATCCACTTCAATCATTGGATCATCATACAATCGCATCAATTTTCCTAGTACATGGGCAGTACATAGTTTCGCAAAATTTTTTCGCTTGATAAGTACTTGCAATATTTAAAGCTTTATCTCTAATTTCAAATACATAACATTTATTAAGGTGTTTAGTTCCCTCGAACAAATATTAATTCGTTTTATGTTTTCGCGAATGTAAATTAAGCTGACTTTGCAGCCTGAATGATTTCCCGCAAGCACAGTGATATGGCATCGCTGCGGTGTGTATTGTAAGATGAGCCGTCAGTGACGACTTCTTCTTGAACAAGGCACCGCAAGACAGACATGCATATGGCTTTAATTCTGTGTGCACTTTCTTGTGCAATCTCAGCGCCGTGCTAGTTTTCGAGGTTCTGCCGCAGATGTCACACACGTAGCTTCTTGATTCTGAATGTGTCTTCATATGATCCCGACAATGGTCACTCCTGGAGAAGGCTTTGTGGCAAATGTCGCAGGAGTGCGATTTGAGAAAACTATGGAGGGCGCGCCTGTGGCGATGAAGATTACCCCCGTCGCTGAATTCTGCTCCACAAACGTCGCAGCTGTAGTGGTTGGTAACTCGCCGTATTTCTAAATGTGGTTGGATACCACGGCGAGAGAACAACTCAGTCCTTGGTGCAGTATTATGATGACTCGCTTGTAGGTTAACGTGCGACTCTGGATCAGCACAGCTATCAATTGAGTACGTTTGTGAGGCACACTTTTTCTCGCCGGTTATTGCAACCATATTTTGAATACTGGAAAATATTACGATAAATCAAAATTTCCTTAGTTTTAATAAATCAACAAGTTAGCATAATTTTCAACTTTTAGATAAAAAATAAAGAAATATATAAAGAAAAATATACAAAATGAATTACAATACAAAGGGGAATTCAGAAAGTTAGGTACTATTTATTAGTTACATAATTCCATAGCAATAATAATAATATATTGTAGAAATATATGCAAGAGCAACCACAGCCACACACATAAGTCATTAGCGAACAATCTGAATTTCCCCCGTGCGATATTCAGATTCTTTGTGCCTAGAGCTGCAACACTGGATAGATACGCCTGTTTTTTTCTGTGAATTAACGCATCGAACCAATGCTGTGATCTGCCACCAATCTTTACTACAAGAGTTATGCATGAAAATATCCATGCCCTGGCCTCTGAATTATCACATGGCCACATGAAGTGCCACTGCACTGGCACAGGCGCTGGGATAATCCAAAGGAAACAAACCTTGCCCAAAGGAGTAGCACAGCTATCCATGTCTGGGAGCCGCATGGGCGACTTTACCAATAGGGACAGTCCATGCACTTATGCAAATGTATGCACAGATCGCACTTAGTAGTCTGCGATGCGAATCAGCTTTAGAAATCGTATTACACCAAATGGCAAAAAACTAAAATTAAATTAGATGAGAGTGTTTTTTAACGGTGATGTGATGTGTGATATTTTACATATTGGCTAATAAACTAAATTGATAATAAAGGGTGGCTAAAAGACCTTATTCTACTGCATTCGCATTAAAAAAGAATAGACAATAAAGTAACATAGACACGGCATTGCAAAAAGAAGAAAAAAAAAATAGACACGGCACGACTAGTTTACTTCGTTTATTTTCATATTATGTCATATGGTAAAAAATAAAAAAAGGCAGCAGTTATGTCATTAATAATCCTGTCTGGCAAATAAGAGGAGTGGAGGTTTTTTGCTATTACTCTTATTGTTTTACTTATTTTCATATGAGTGCCAAAAAAAATGTTTAAGCAAGGTGGTAGTGTATCTATATGAGTCATTACTGCTGGTGTTTATTCTAAGACTGTCCCCCAATGACGTTCTATAAATATGGACATATCATTCCCAGTCTGATAACGGAACGGCAAAAGTGTGCTTAGTGACAGTGTAAGCACACTTTTCTCCTTAGTCGTGTGTCAGCTGTGTGTCAATCAACAAGCCTAAGTCTGCTATAAAGTGCTTAAATACTACGTTAACGACTCAAAAAAAGATGGTGTGACTTATCATCGTTAAGGTTATTTTATTTATATAAGATTGATATTATGCAAAAAGCGTAAGTATTTTAATAAAACGAATATTTTTTCATTAAATATGGTACAATATTATTGACAAGTCCCCAGACAAGACCCGCTTGTCAGAAAGGACACAGTTAGAAATGAAAACAATAGTCGCTCTTTTTAACCGACTTCAAAAAAGGAGGAGGTCCTCATTTTGTCGGTATGTTTTTTATGTTTGTTAACTCAGAACTTCCGACTGGGTGAACCGATTTTGATAATTCTTTTTTTATTTGAAAGCTGGTGCTTCCCGAGTGGACACATTGGTCCAGATCTGACAATAGGATGAACCATGAGAAAACCATAAAATTCTTAAATTTAGTAAAAGTACGTGCGCAATAAATTAACGAATAAATCAATATTGCGCTAACCGATTTCGATAATTCTTTTTTTATTTAAAAGAATATACTGTAAAGGTAGTTTGGTGAGGTTCTGCTTATGGGATCCATGACAATAAACTCTTCAATTCTTAGGAGCAAATTAACGATACTAGGCCGAACCTTTTTTTATGCTATCTGGATATTTGAGCCACCTACCGTAACATCGTTATGGTCAAGTAATTGTCGCAGTTAAATATGATGATCAACGGAACTCCTTCTCGACTTAGAGTAAGGGTGCGATCTGCGGCAGAACGTAATTAGAATTAGATTAATTAATTAGATTGTATAAAAATACGCAGAGGGGGCAAACGGCAAACGGCTCACGGGATGGGGAGAGGTGAGGCAACCGCCCATGGACATCCGCAACAACAGGTGTGTCAAGAAATGCGTTGCCGGCCTTTAAGGTGTGAGTATGCTTTTTTCTTGAAGGTCCCTAAGTCGTATCTGTTCGGGAAGACCGCCGCCGATAGTTGATTCCACAAAGTGGCTGTGCGAGGCAAGAAATTTCAAACAAAACGCGCGGTTGTGGTACGCCAGACGTCTACGTGATGCGGATGGTACTTTGCACGTTATGTCCGGTGGTGGAATTCGGCCGCTGGAATATACCCGAACAGCTCCTCTGAGCACTCCCCTTGATAAATGCGGTAGAAGATGCAGAGAGAACCCATATCTCACGCAATGCTAAAGAATCAAGCCGATCAGAGATGACTTTATCGTCGATGATTCGAGCCGCTCTTCGTTGTATGCGGTCATATGGAAGAAGCTGGTACTGGGGAGCACCCGCCCAGAGGTGAGAACAGTACTCCATGTGAGGCCGAATATGCGCCTTATAAAGTTGCAGGCGATGGCTTTTGGTGAAGTACTGTCTCGCCTTACTGAGTACACCAAGCTTTTTAGACGGCAGTTTGGCCTTCTCTTCCAAGTGACCACGGAACTGAACGTCGCTCGATATATCGACGCCAAGTATGCCAATACAGGCTGTGGCAGTTAGAGGAGTGATCTTGAATCGAGGGGATGCGACACAGGGAGACTTTTTAGTGGTGAACGCACAAACTTGTGTCCTCTTGGGGTTAAATTGGACTAAATTTAGTCGGCCCCATTCCGAGACTTTGCAAAGCATAGTCTCGATTTCAGACACAAGTTTGTTCCGGTTCTCGTAGACGCTATCCCGGGACATGTTGGCACGGCAGGTGTAGGAAGCATACCCTGTGCTGTCGTCTGCATAGCAATGAATATTGCTGATTTGCAGCATATCATTGATATGCAGAAAAAACAGCGTAGGGTATGCTTCCTACACCTGCCGTGCCAACATGTCCCGGGATAGCACGCAGCCTTGCGGGACACCAGCGTTTATGGGTTTTAAGTCGGAGCATGCACCGTTGATAACAACCTTGATGCTCCGATCGGCCAAAAAGCTAGTGACCCATTTGCACAACTTCTCGGGAAGCCCATAGGATGGCAGTTTCTCTATAAGCGCTTTATGCAACACCCGGTCGAAGGCCTTCGTTATGTCCAAACTCACCGCCAACGCCTCTCCCTTCGACTCAACCGCTTGCGCCCATTTATGGGTGAGGTATGCAAGAAGATCACCAGCTGAGCGATCCTGACGGAAACCGTACTGGCAGTCGCTGATCAGCTGGTGCCCCTCTAGGTATCTCAAGAGGTGTTGATGATCGACTCCATTACTTTGGAGAAAATGGAGGTAATGGCAATAGGGCGGTAGTTGGACGGATCAGAGCGTACACCTTTCTTAGGAATTGGGTGCACTAAAGCCGCCTTCCATAATTTCGGGACTACGCCTGATGAGTAGGAGAGCCGGAAAAGACGGGTAAGGACCGGCGCCAGTTCCGGAGCACATGTCCGCAGCACTATCGGGGGAATGCCATCGGGCCCGCTCGATTTGTGAATGTCCAAGGTGAGAAGCCCCTTTAGCACGGCGCCATGCCGGATTTTTACCTCCGGCATGTATGACTCGCACCGCGGAATATGCGGTGGTGGTGCACCTTGTTCATCCAGAGTCGAGTTGGACGCGAAGAGGGAGCCCAGAAGATCAGCTTTCTCTTTCGCGTCATGGGCCAGCGAGTCATCATCCCTGTGCAGTGGCGGAATGGCTAGCTGGCAGAAGTTTCCTTGGACAGCCTTGGCGAGCGACCAGAACGCATGAGTTCCCGAGGGAAGGCGTGCAAGTCTCTCGCCAATTCTGCCAATGTGCTTCGACTTCGCGTCAGCAATAACTCTTTTGAAGGACCTGGAGGCATGATTGAAGTGTTTTTTAAGTTCGCTGGAATTCACATACTTATATACCACCGCATTGACCCAAGCCTGATAGCACTCCTGCTTTCGGCGAGAGTCCATTTTGCAGGAGCGGTGTAACCATGCCACCGAAAGGCACAGAGGAGGATGGGATGAAGAGTTCCATACCTTGCAGTACCACATCAGCAACACCGTCACCTGGATCTCCCAGCGAAAAACAGATCTGCCTCCACGGGTAGGATGCAAAAAAGCACCCTATCCCGTCCCACTCTACTAACCTATAGTGCCACACGCGGCGACAGCCTAAGAAGCGGGCCGTGTTAGGCACGTGATCGTGCTCCGGATCAGGCAGTGGTCCGACGATCCAAGAGGAGGGTCAACGGAAACTAGGTAGCCGTCCGGATGTGAGGTCAACAGAAGTTCCAACAGTGAAGGTGTATGATCTTGCACATCTGGGATTCGCGTTGGCGCAATAACCAGTTGCGTCAGACCATATGCTTCGGCGAAGTCGTGAACAGATCTCCCTGCATGATCGGTGGTACGCCTAACCATTCGGTATGGTGGGCGTTAAAATCGCCAAGAAACACGATCTCTGCAGTGGGGATCTGCTCCAACACGGAATCTGTAGCCATTTGGATGTGTTTGAGTAGCCGGTCAGTCTCTGCGTTACCGCTATGGGACCTATACAGGCATGCGTAGATTCGCGGATGGTCATCGCAGTCTACACGCAGCCAGATGATGGATAGGTCCTGTCCTTCAAGAAAACTCAGGCGTCGAGAACAGACATCCTTCCTGACATAAACGCACACGCCAGCCCATGGTATAAAGGAGTGTTCCAAATTATACCCCGGGTATGAAAGGTAAGATGAATCAGCCAGAGAGGATATGTCTCGGTTAAAAAGAGCAGGGCCGGCTTCGCCGTCTCCAGGTGAAAGTGGACAGCATTTAAATTTGAGCGAAGCCCCCTGATAATACAAAAGTCCACAGCGAGTGTGGAGGAGGGTGGTTTGAGCCTCGTGCTCTGTTTGCCCCGAGTCAGCGCAGATTTGCCCCCTCCAGAATACGCGGCAGACTGGGCAACCACTATTAGGTACAGTCCCTAATTGTGGACGCCCAGGGACGGATTCTCCAGGGCTGCATAGCCTGGTACCGTCCTGGAGTAGTCTATTTTTAGTCCGCGCTGCCATTTGTATTTGGGAGGGGGGTTGTAGGCCTCCGGATACCCCACTCACCGGACGAAACACAGCGGCACAGCCGCTATTTCACGTCGGTTTCGAGTGGGGGAGTGGTATTTCTCCGGGCGTGCCGGCCCAATTCGGTTGTGTCCGTGAGGACCCAACATGGCACTACAACTACAAAATTTTATACTTTTTAGTGCACATAATATCTATTGTTTTAGAATAGTATTTTTGAAGTCGGTTGCTTTTTGTTAACAATTTTTTTTTGTGTAATATGAACGGCTTACAAGAACGTGAACACTTACATACTAGTGCTATTTACACGTTATCACAGAAGTATGTACATCGCAAATATGTATATAATGAAAGAGAATTGGCGCCAGTTGGTAGCAAGAGAGAGATAGAGCATATTTATATTACACCACTAAAGGATTTAAGTTTTTTGGATTTAACCACATTTAAAAATTTGACAAAAGCTGTCATACAAATTTATGTTGATGTTCCCTTACATATATACGTTTTTACATTATTACATATACATTTCTAAGGCTTAAAGACAAATTTATTTAATTCCATAAACTTAATATTTAAATAACTAGTTTAACTAATTATTTTATATAAATAAAAATATTATACTTGAGTATTAGTTTCTCTCATTAAAAAATCTCCTTAACATATTAAATCCAAATCCCTTTAGAATGCAAAGAAGTAACAAATATAAAACACAAGCCGATAAATAAACATACAAACTTTCCCCTTATAGCATGAGTGTGATTTTTGTTTAAAAACGTAAAAAACCTCCGACTGAAAAGATCTTGATCGGAAAATACGGACAGAATGAAGAACGTAAAACTTATAGCAACCCTCTTTTTCGTCTGGGTTTAAAAAAAACCTAACTGCCACTCCACTGATGTCATTGTCCAAATCGGGTTCTAAATTCAAAATACGCAGCTGAAACTGAAATAGTGTTTAAATTACTGCCTATTGACCAATAATATTTTAAAAAAAAACTGGAGTAAACGCAGAAATGTAAAGATATAGCTGTCGAAGGTTATAATGGTGTAATTTGTGGAATGTGCCATATTTTGGCTTTGATTTTGTATGAGGTGCATTGTCTATATGTATAGAACGTCATTGCTGTCCCCCCCGCTCATAATTTTCATTGTATATAAGTTTTTATTTGTGGAGAGAATAGTTTTTGTTATTTTCAGAAAAAAATTGGCGGAGATTGGGTACTTTTTCTTACAATTGGCATTTCTCTATCTGGTTCGTTGGACTTTCAACCTTGCTGCCTGCAATAGTGGGGATAATGAGGTATTCAACTTCCTCTTTTTCACACAGACTTTTGTCTTGATAGGCATTTTTAGCTATTTATTATACTATACATTATATACTATTTATTTATTGCAGAATAGTACCCAGCTGTCTCAGCTGGGTACTTTTCTGCAATGTACTTCTGCTCCTGGATAATTTTAAGTACATTCTATACTATTTCTAATTGGCCCTTTAGGACATTTACCAGACTTCGCAGTTCTTCTTTCTTTGCCTTTTCATCTGCATAATATTTAAAAAGTAAATGTTCAGTTTTTGTATCAAGTTTAATGTTACCGGCGCCTAAATATTGTTTACATTAAATTATAATTCACTCATGTATAAAACACGCTGTATCTGCGTGAACGTGCTGGGTTGTGTAACTGCAGCGTCAGCGTAATACGCGGAAGCGCACAGGCGCGTTGCAACAATACACACGAACGTTCTCTATGGAAGTCGAACGAACGATGCAGCCTGGCGCAACTCTCCAATAAACTCGAATATTATGTATGGCATTGCACTAAATATAATGGCGGCAAACGCTGTCTCGCTCTAACATATATTGGACTGTTTTGTTTGTTTTGGTTTGAGTGACATGTCATTCATTCAAAATAAAAGTGACTGTTATAAATTTTTATTACGAATTTTCGTTTTATTTTACTTTATTCGTGTATTATTCAGGGTAATGTGCTTAATTATTTATATAATAAATGCGTAAGACTTTCTAAGCTATACCATGCAATAAAAACATTGTGTAAAATATGTGGTTTAAAATCTGGCTGGTCAGATGGGAGTAAGAGAATTTTCATGGCTAAATTATTTTTGCATAAAGAAAGGTTAGCTCTTATAAACAATAAGCTAATAAAGAATGCTTAAAGTGATTAAAAGTGATAGAGTATTGATTTAATTCATCTAGAATCAAAATTAAAATCTCTATCTGTAGTGTTTGACACTTTTTTATTGATTGTCGATATTTTATTATTCAATTTATTTTTATAAATTTCATTTTTATGATATCTATATTTTTGATTAATATGTTTATTGATTTTAAAATATTTTATAAGTTTTTTAACCTTTAAAATCCTTTTTATTATATTATATTGCGGTTATGATGATTATCGGTAAAATTTATGTATTGATTCCAACCCTATACATTCATTATACTGGCAGCTCTGATATTACGGCATTCGTTTATCCTTTCCGGATCGGCGCGCTCCGGATCTCGCTGTACACTGTAGATCGGCAAGCTTCCGGCAATTTCGCGGCATTTTCCCCGTGTGTATTATTTTACGTGTAGTTATAAAATGCTTATAACTAGGGTGATTTGAGTGACTGTCACTGAAAGCTATTGAAACAAGCTGTAAGACCATGTATAAATTATTCATATTGTCTTTCTTTTTTATTTCACACAGACTTTTCATTCGAAAAAAAGTGTAAAAATAGGTATATTTTAAAATAAATATTATTATTATTGTTAATTACTTGTTTTATTTATTTCCTTTTATGTTTTTGTAATGAATAGTATATGTTAATTATAAAATAAAGCTTAAATCTCCACAAAGCACGATCTTCGTGTAAAGTCTTGATAACGACCGCTCGCTGCGCCGGCCGGGAACAAGTGAACACATAAGTGCTTTGTCCGTAAAGCTATGACGTCGAATATTGGTGGCCTTGAATCGTAACGGATCGAAATGTGTTTGGGAATTCACTCGTTCATAACTGCGTAGGCAAATAAACCATCTTGTACACCTAATAAGGGTGAAAACTGGATGAGGTAAAAGAGTGCCCCGCGGCACAGCCGCTCTAATTGTTTTTTGAATTACCAGTGCCCGCGGGCACGGTCCGATGCGGAAAGGTTATTATGTTGGTATCAAGATTTAGTGCAATACAATAAAAGCGACATTTCTCATTATTTTGTATGGCACTCCCGTCTCTTGAGTAGTTCTCGTTCTAGTTCTCGTAGTGTTTAAATTCTCTTTGGAACGATGGATGTCATGGGGTTGAATAATGATTATATTACTAATGTTTAAAGCTAAAGTTATTGCTGCTATGGCTGTGCTTAAATTTGACCGGATAGATAATTTTTGAGAAAGTGCGTTAATATCAATATCCTAGCGCGCACATATTAAGGAATATTGCTCTCAACTATGGTCTGGTGCACCCCATTTGACAGCGTGCAAACCACAGCAGCTCGAGGTGTCAGAGATGCAGTGAACGGATCGATCGTTCAGCGTTGAGAGATGTTACTTCATCATGCATTAATTGGTCGAGAATAATTATTGTAACACACGACAAGTTGTCACGATTATCTTAACAGGAACCTAATACATCATATTTCCCATATATTTGGACTCTTGTGAAACAAATGTATTATTTAGTAATCAACAGACACATCAACATTGACCATTTTGTATTAATTACATACGGGAGCGGTGGCAATTGTGCAAAGTATAATAAAGTATCTTACCAAACTGTTCTTTCATTGAAATCTGATTCCAAAAACTTATCAGATGACTATCAATTTCGGTGAACACTGCGGCAAACGTCTCTTATAATTTAAATAAATGCCATTGTATGGGATCTGGACGGGCAACTTGTGAAGGAGCCCTTATTAGAAAATACAAATACATTACTACCTTAGCGTACCTATACTTGGCGTGATGATATTATAATCAGGTGCAAATGAGCTAAAATAATCAACGATGCAAACAACAATAAAAAAATAATATAGGAAAATCGTCTTTAATAACTAATAGTGTACGTTCTGATCATAACTCTGTTGTGGAATATCTTTGGTTTCGTGCAGTCTTTTGATATGATGTCTCAAAGCTCTGCGTTGTCGGAATGTGGCTCCGCAAACAGTGCAGGCGTAGGGCTTTGCATCACTGTGGGTCAGAGCATGGTTATTCAGTTCGTGTTTTTGTCGGAAACCCTTCCCGCAAGTCCCGCAGGAGTGTGGTCGCTCCCCCGTATGCTTCAATTGGTGCTTACTTAGACCCGAACGTAGTCTGAAGTGCGCCCCGCACTCTGTGCAAGTAAAGGGGAACAGATCTGAATGCGTCTTTAGATGTACATGCAAGGACCCACTTTGTCTGAACCGCTTCCCGCACTGCGAACAAACGTATGGGCGCTCGCCCGTGTGGATACGCATATGTTGGCGTAAGTTCTGCGAGTTAACGAATATCTTGGAGCACAAAACGCAAACGTAACGTTTAATTCGTTCGTGTGTTTCGACCAAATGCCGCTGAAGACCGTTGGGAGCTCGGAATGTTTTACCGCACACGTGGCAAACGCTACTCCTTTCTCCCGTATGTATCATCTTATGAAATATATACGTATGTGGAGCACTCAGTTTCTTTCCGCATACTGTACACTCGTAATATACTTTGCCGTTGACTCTAGTCTGCGCTTTGTTTAGCTCGAGTCTCATTGTATCATCAAGTCTGTCTCTACGCTTATTATGCTTGCTTAGATCATCATATTTATCAACGTCCAACTCCATTGTGTTATCTTCTTCGCTGCTACTAGATTCAGTTAAGTCTGAACAATCTCTTTTATGATCATTCGCTAAATGATCGCGGAACTTGACGAGTGCATCATATAGTCGCCTGTACGATGCACTAGAGTTTTTTGCCACGATCTTTGACAACGGTTCATCTTCATCTGAATTATCAATATCGAATGAGTCATCATCGTTTGTCTCATTCACAAAGTGGTCCGTTGTTAACGTTTCACTGTTCAGTACACATCTGCAACAAACAATCCTAGTTAATTCATGTCTTTTTGTGCGTTTTTAAGTGGTACTTCAGATGTGAGCTCTTCCTAAATCTCTTTGAGCAAACTTCACACTCATATTTCCTTATGCCTAGATGTGTCATAAGATGATTGTCAAGGGAATTTTTAGCGCGATAAGAGTTGTTGCAATAAGTGCAGGAGTATGGTTTCTGTCCTGTGTGTATACGATGATGTACATCACGAGCTAGCCGAGTTGCAAAACCCGAGCCACATACCGGACAAACAAACTTTAGTATCTTTTCATGAACAGCGTTTAAGTGTTTCGTTAAACTTCCCTTGCATCGATATGACTTGTTGCATTTGTCACAGACAAAGCGTTGACTTGTGTCCAAATGCAGTTTCATGTGGGTAAACATGTTATATTTATTGGAAAATGTTCTATTGCACTCAGGACAAACCGCTGGAATATACTTTTGGCATTTCTGATAAGAATTAATATCTTCCTGCTCTGAAAAGTGATCAAATCTTACGTGATCCTCAAGTTCTTTCATATTGTTTACGAATTGTCCACATATTTCGCAAACTTCCGTGTTTGCTAAACTTTTAATTTCATCTAACTCACGAGTGCCTTGATCACTGCTTTGCTCATCGTTTTCAGGCTGTTCTATAAAATTAAAATTGTGTGGTTCATCTGTCTTGTCCGTTATTTCTGATATTACTTCACTATTGCTACTAAGCACTTCTTCAAATGTTATGTTGTCCTTTATAAATTTCTTAAGCTGTTGACCTTCAACTAATTCAAGTTGGTGGTTCACTTCAAGGTGATCTCTTAATTTTTGTATAGTGTGACACATAGGTTTATTAATGCATTTTTGGCAAACATACACCCAATCATTAATTTTACCAAGAAATAAACTGTACGAGTAATCTTCCACAATACTTTGCACTGTTTTCAAAATGATTTCGATTTTATACCTGAAAACGGTAACAACTTATGAAGAAAAATATATTTGTCTGTTTTAATTAATTAATCCTTTGAATTAAAGTTCTTTTCTTTGAATTGTGTAAAGACATTTTAAATGTTGTTTTGAAACAGGTTTTTTAATTTTTTTATACAATAAATTATAATTCGGTTAGTTACTTAAATTAATAACATATAGAGCATATTATGGTGTATTATTTTACTTTTTATTCAATATAAGAGGGGGCAAACGGGCAAGAGGATTACGTGATGGGAAGTTGTGAGGCAGCCGCCCTTGGACATCCGTAACAAAACAGCAAAACAAGGGGTCAAGAGATGCGTTGCCGGCCTTTAGTATGTTCTTTTCTTGATGGACCAAGTCGTATCGGTTCGAGAAAACCGCCGGTAACTGATTCCACAAAGTGGCTGTTTGAGGCAAGAAATATCTTGAAAACCTCGCGGTTGTCGCATAACAGACGTCAACATGATGCGAGTGGTATTTAGCATTTGGACGTAACGTCCGTTGGTGGGATTCGGCCGCTGGTATCAACCCGAACAACTCCTCCGAGCACTCCCCGTGATAAATGCAGTAGAAGATGCAGAGAGAACCCACATCTCTACGCAACGCCAAAGAATCAAGCCGATCAGAGATGTCTTGATGGTTGATGATTCGAGCCGCTCTTCATTTATGCGGTCAAATGGAAGAAGCTGGTACTGGTGAGCGCCCGTCCAGGGGTGAGAACAATAGGCAATCCCTGTGAGACGAATTTGCGCCTGATATAGTTGCACACGGTGGCTTGTAGTGAACCACTGTCTCGCCTTAGTGAGTATGCCAAGCTCTTTTAGAGGCCAGATTGGCCTTCTCTTCCAAGTGACTACGAAATTACGATCGACGCCAAATATGCCGATACAGGCTGTGGCAGTTGGGGAGTGATCTCGAATCGTGGTGATTCTTTAGTATGTAATAGAGTTAATTTCAACTTGATGAACCTTGATGACTTTTTGAGAAAAAGGAACTTGACAGATAGACAACGAAGTGATATAACACTTCCTGTTTTAAAGGTAAGAAACTCCAAACATTTATAAATATGTACATCTACATATTTCCAGTAGCCCATCTCTATAATACTCTCTCAAAAAATGTTACAATTTAGATTACTCTATTGCAGCTTCCTGATTTAACTTATTAAAAATTAAATACTCACTTGCTTGCTTCAGCAGTTAAAGTTTTCTCGTCAATATCAGTTGTTCCTGCTCTTTTCATCTGAAAACATACAAAGTGCACCAAAACTTTAGCAAAGTACGCTAATTTTCTTTATAATTATTAACCTTTGAACAATATTATCTTAGATTATGTAATAGTTCATTTTACAGGTGTCCTAAAACATAGTGTAGACTGTAGTGTGTATTATCTTTGATTGTTAATGCTCAAATTTCAACAGATCTATTAGTTTTTAGTGAAGGAAATTAATTAGTAAAAATCAAAGTCAAATTTCGTTATTTGCAAGAAACATTTACAACTAAAATTGTTACAAATTTAAGATTAGGCACATGTCCCATCTTAACAGACATGCAAATATTCCAGTGGTTACGTTATATCATTATGATTTTATTTTATAAACTAACATAAATCAATAATTGGTATATTTAAGTTGTCCAACATAAAGCCATATCTAAAATACCCTACAATATACCTACAATTACAATGTTCAGATAATATAGCAAAAAAAACGAATACGATTGGTGCTAGTTACCACTTCGTTTGGATAATATTCGTATATTGATTAAAAACAATATGTTTTAATAGCGTTAATTATGTAAATTTAAATCATTTTACCACTAATGTATATAACTTGGATTATTTATACGTCTAGAATCTAGATAGACTATGACAACTGTGAAAACGTCGAAAAAAAGATAGAATTTAGAACTAACCCCTATTTACCAACCACAAAGCGGCATAGAAATCGCGAGAGTAAGACGTAGCTTATGACGCACACTAAACTAATATGCCTGGCCTGTTTTTCTCGGTTGTCTCTATAAGGGGAGACACTCTATCTAGGCGTAAAAATTATCTAAGGTATATAATATTAAATTAGTGGGTTTAACAATACATTACCCGGGAGAAAGCCCAAGCCAGTCGTTTCCGCAGTGAATGTTCGGCTTGCACACAACACTCCACCAACTCATGCCAAGCCTGTACAGCACTGCAGCACTGCTCACACACTACTACTGGTAGCAGATCTTGCTCTAATATCTAAATTGTTAAAAATACACAATCTCTGCATTCATTTATTACATGTTCGAAACTTAAATTAAAATATCACATTGTTTAGATGTACCAGCTATTTATAGGCATCAAACCTGTTTTTTATTGTAATGCCTCATGAGGCATACAATTTTGATCTTTTTAATGAAGTAAATTGATACATCCACTTTTCTCAATATTGCTTGAGGTTTTTTTTGTTTTGATTTACTAACTTTTTTATTTGTTCATATCTTAATTAAGTGAGTTCAAATACTTAAGTTTTTTGTTTTGTTTAAGTCATGTCATTCAAAGTATTTATTACACTAATATTTTAAAGGCGAAAGTTTGTATGTATGTATATGTACATGTTTGTGTTTTGTTACTCTTGTGTAATGTTTGTTATGCTTTCACGCAAAAACTACTAAACCGATTTGGCTGAAATTTAGAATGATTATAGATTATAGCCTGGATTACGACATAGGTTACTTTTTATCCCAATAACATGTATGATTCCTCCGGGAATTTAAAAAACCGAAATGAACGTATTATTCCTTCACGCCACAGTTAGTGAATCAATTCGGATGGGAATGGAGATAGATTTTTACCCAAAATTAAGACATAAGCTACTTTTTATCCCATAAAAATCCATAGTTCCCGCAGGATTTATAAAAAACCTAAATTCAAGCGTGAAAAATTATTAATCTTCACGCCACCACTAATAAACCGTTTCGGTTATTTTAATATTTATGATTAATGGTTATATTAGGTTAATGTTCGGAGTAGATTCTACTCTGAATTTACGCAAGGCTACCTTTTCCCGTAAAAATCCATGGTTCCCGTGGGATTTCAAATAATGTAAATTCATTTGTTATTGCTTCACGCCACAACTAATGATCTGATTCGTCTCAAATTTGGATTGGAAATAGATTTATTAACACATAAATTACTCGTCATCCAAAAAAAAACAAGATTTCTGAGAGATTTTTTTTAAAACCGTAATTCCTCGGGATGAGCTTTGAAAAATTTACGAAAGAATAAAATACTTTCAACTAAAATCATTATCAATATAATCTAGATGCTAATATTTTTATTATGAAAAAAGAGAACAAACGTGGCGTACACTACCTGGTGTTTAGTAATCACCAGCACTCACATTCTCTTGCAACACCAGAGGAATAACAGGAGCGTTGCCGGCTCTTATCTCTGGATCTACTGAATACATTTCCAAAATTAACTGTTACCAATAGAAACACACATTTTTACAAAGAAAAATTTACAGCCACACATTATGGGTTTTTAGCTAACAGAGTGTACTTTAATATAATTTAAATAATAGTTACAGACAAAATTTAAATTTAAAAATGTTTGCTAATATAAGGGTGTGCTATTTCTATGCTCTTGAGTGTATATGCCATATATATTAACAAAAAAACGGAAAGACTTTTTTGTGGTAGTTGAATTTGTAAAGAATGTCGGAAAAAAAAAACAATTGAACGCTATAAATAAGTTATATGGCAACATTTGCAGGGTCAGCTAGTAATATAATAAAGCCGTAAATATTGATTTAGAAGATTAGCATGTCTCATTCAAGACCAAAATTTCAAATACGGTAGTAAGTATAAAACTTTGACTTTCATAAATAATCTAATATTTGAATAAATAACTTTTGAGGGTTAGACCTGAATCTGACCTATACAGAGGGTAAACACTATCCAATTATTTGGATGAGTAACATGAAGAGTATATATGCTATAAAGAACAATAATCTCCCCTTATAGATACTATATAAGAACAATAATCTCCCCTTATAGATACTATATGAGAACAATAATCTCCCCTTATAGATACTATATAAGAACAATAATCTCCCCGTATAGATACTATATAAGAACAATAATCTCCCCGTATAGATACTATTTAAGAACAATAATCTCCCCGTATAGATACTATTTAAGAACAATAATC
>CATIXQ010000012.1:9242140-9255505 GCA_949711755.1 Leptidea juvernica | reverse complement strand
CTCCCCGTATAGATACTATATAAGAACAATAATCTCCCCTTATAGATGAAAAAGAAGAGTTCAGTGCAATACTCCATTATATTTGACTTGCACTAATCAGGGTATGAATCTGTTGATGTAAACAAATTGCAGAAGACACAGCACAGGTTTATACCTAGTTTGATTTCCTGTCTCCCTGCAGTAGTTTTACCTTCTTAGAAATAATTATTGCTGAATAACCATAAATTATTCTATAGGAGAAATAAATATAGGTATTTATATTTTGCTATGGCTTTCAGATGATGGTGGTACTGTCACTTATTTAACAATTTTTAAAAAGTCCCTGATGGCATATGACTATGTTTTAAATTATTTTCAAATTATTTAATGACACACACAACAATTGTAAAACACACCAACGGAAATCTGTAATCAAAGTTGATTATGTAGTAATAAAATGACATGGATTAATATTGTATTTGTGTAAATAGATTTTACATGACCACTTTAGAATTGCCATTTTTTTTAATGTATATAAATAGATGTAGTGTGTTATCATAGTGTTAAAACATAGTCATATGCCATCAGGGACTTTTTAAAAATTGTTAAATAAGTGACAGTACCACCATCAACTGAAAGCCATAGCAAAATATAAATACCTATATTTATTTCTCCTATAGAATAATTTATGGTTATTCAGCAATAATTATTTATAAGAAGGTAAAACTACTGCAGGGAGACAGTCATTAAATAATTTAAAAATTGTTAAACACACTACATCTATTTACATACTTTAAAAAAATGGCAATTCTAAAGTGGTCATGTAAAATCTATTTACACAAATACAATATTAATCCATGTCATTTTATTACTACATAATCAACTTTGATTACAGATTTCCGTTGGTGTTAGATTACATTATTCCCAAATACTTACATATTTTTTTTTCTATTGACAGAACAGCATCTGTCGCGTCAGCTAGTATAATATTAATTTACAACATTTCACACAAATTATCAAGCTATGCCCCAAACTAGCCATAGCTTAAAATTTAAGTACCAGACAACATATAATGAACATACACTGATCATCAAGTTGTATTTCCATTCACTGGAAGTAAAAAATAAATAATGTGTTACAACTATTATTTAGTATGTGCTTAATCTTAACCAGTAAAAATACCTTACCTTTATTGGTAGATAATTGTTGATCTTATCAGCTAACATTAGGTCTATGCCTTCTTTTCCAAAAACAGGAATGATGCTGTGGGTCTTTACAGCACAAATACGACACACATTACTGAAGTCATCCGGCTCTGTTGGTCAGAGAAGCACATATTATAACAATATTTAAGTGATGTGTTAAAATATCATAGTTAATTATTTACCCCTACATTATTTGGAACTAACAGGGTTCAAATACCTACAATTTATCTGTATAAAATTTTGAGATTATGTTAGCCTCACACTCTGGCAAATATACATTTAGGAGAACTTTAACGGATATCACTGTACTCAAATAATAATAATAATATAAAACTTTTAATCTGATTGATGTCATTAAAAAAATAACACAGATTAGTCTGGTAGATCTAGCATCATATTATATATGTACATTCTATCTAAATAATAACAATATAATATTATTATTACATAGACAAAATCTAAATTGATTATATGTAAATAATAACAAAATAGGAATTACTGATTAGCAACATACCGTCAGGAGTACCCTCAGAATCCGGTAAATTAATACTATTAGCATTTGCGGTCTGAGTCTCGCCGTTCATTATGATGAAGATTTTTATATTATGAAAAGGGTGCAAGACGTGTACCTATTTAAAATGCACTCAAAGAGAATTTAAACACTACGTTTAATACTGAAAGTGAATAGCAAAGATTATTTTTACTACTATGAAGAGGTGAACTGAATTAATGATCTCTTGATTGTCTAGTCTGTACGCAGATTGCAGAACACTTTTACTCTAACGAGACTCGAGAGTCTGTAGCACAGAACATTGTTTTTTTTTGGGATTTTCAGACCTGGTAACTAAGACCTTTAAGTCAAGTCTTTTTTTATTATCTAAATATGTATACTTTTCATTTCACAGTTCACTTATCACTTCACTTTATTTTATATTGTTAGAATTGTATTCTATATTTATATAATGGTTTATAACTTCTTTTGTCTCTTAATAATTGATCAAGTGGAGGCGGGCGGGATGAAGAATCACATAAAATTTTGGAGTCACTGATTTCACTAGCCAGCACAAGTCTGTCAATCAGAAATGTTTGGCAGTCGAAAATAAGGTGGTCTATAGCTCCTTCATTTGAATTGCAATGTGGGCAAATTTTATTCTCAACAATACCCAATCTTGCAAGGTGTGACGGTGCAGTATTATGTCCAAAACGCAATCTATTTATCGTGCTAATAAAATCTCTGTTGCAATCCTTCAATTGATTGTACCAGGGTCTGACAGGTATGGTTTCTTGTATGCGGCCATACCATTTTCCTTTATTATCTTGGTCTTTCTTCCACATGTCTAACCATAACTTTTGAATTTCTTGGTCAATATATAGGAGACAATCAGTCATAGGAATCTCTATAACATTTTTAACATCTGGATTAATACCTTCATATGCAGTCTTATCAGCCATTTCGTTACCTGGTATACCTTTATGTGATGGCACCCATAGGAAGGCCACTTGAATATGCTCAAGGTGGTATTTATATATTATTTCTTTTATAAAAAAGAGCATATAGTTAGATTTAAAATTAACTGTAATATTAGTTAAACCTTTTATTAAGCTTAAAGAATCTGTTACTATTAAAAAGTTCTTAAAGTTGTGAATTTCGCGTATTCTTATTAATGCCTGAAAAGACTGCATATGATTCTGCTGTAAAAATTGAGCATGATTGGTGTAGAACAAAATTTTTACAAAATTTGGTTTGTGGATCATATAGAGCAGAATGTACATAGTCACTGCCTTTACTTCCATCAGTATACATAACATAGTATGTTTTATTATTACTTAAAAATTTAAGCATATCTAAATTGTTGTTTATTGTGTTTTTCATTTCTGTTAAGGGTTGAAAAATACACTGGTAAGAAAAGGAGTACCATGGCCATTGTGATTAATTTCTTATTTTACATAAGTTCATATCTATTTCTAGAAGTATGTTGGGCAGTTCTGGAGAGATACCACTTAAGAGATCAATCCCTGTCGTAAATGATCCTATAGATCTATTTATATAAGATAAAATTTTACTCATTATTAATTTGTTATTAGAGTATATTACTTTGAGACAGTATCTTTCTGCAAGCAAAAGCCGCCTCAAAATTAAAGGCATTATTTTTGTTTCAACTTCCATGGCCCTTATGGGAGTTGAACACATTGCACCAGATACTATTCTCAGAGCTGTGTTCTGTAAGATATCTAATTTATTTGCATGCCTGCTGTTATGACAATAGATTTGTACAAAAAAGTGTTGAAAGTATTTTGGGATCTGCTCCCGAAGATATTCCAGCAATACATTTCATAACATTTAATCCCTTAAGTGCACAGTTTTGGATATGGCTTTTATATGTTCCTCAAATGTTAGTTTTCTGTCTATTGTTATGCCCAAAAATTTCTTTGAATTTACTCTGTTAATAATTTGTCCATTATAAAAAATATTATAAATTGGGTTATCATGTCCAAAAATCATTACACTGCTTTTAGATGGATTGATCGTTAAATGTAATATTTCATGATAATATTGAAAGAGTTGAAATAATGAATGGTTAATTTTGTTGACGGCAATCTGGAAATTATAATTGCTGCTATACAAAACAATGTCATCAGCAAATTGTAAAATATTTACATCACAACTATTTACATATTTATAAATTTCACTAGTATATATATTATACAATAAAGGTGAAATTGCAGCACCCTGCATTGTACCTTTTGATGCAGTTTTTGGCCCAAATAATTGATTATTGTATTTTACATATAGTATTCTATTATTCAAAAAATTAATATCCATTTATTAAGCAGTCCTGGTATTCCTAATCTACTCAAAATTCTAACAAGTATGGCAGGATCTACACTATCAAAAGCACCTTGAACATCAAGGAATACACAAACAGTGTGTAACTTCTTATATTTTGTATGTTTCAATTCAGATATTAAACTGACAAAACTATCTGCACAACAACGCCTTCTACGAAAGCCGTATTGAAATTGTGGGATAATATCATTGGATTCAACATACCAGTCGAGACGAACTTTAATCATATTTTCAAATATTTTACCAAGACACGAAGATAAGGATATTGGTCTGTAAGAACTGGCAAGCTCCGGAGATTTGTCAGGCTTGAGTATGGGGATAACACATTGAGTTTTCCATGACTGTGGAATAATTTTCATGTACCAAAGTAGATTTAGGATATTAAGGAAAACCTTTTCAGGAGATTCATCTAAATTTTTAATAATAATGTAAGGAAAACATCGAGACCTGGAGTTGTGTTTTGTCTAGATTGTAAACTCTTTGTAAATTCGTTCCATGTAAATGAATTAAGTAAAAATTTTGAATTTTTATCATCATTGTTTAATTTATTTATATAAATTAAACAATAATAATTAAAAATAATTTATATTATCTAAGTCATTAGTTTCAGTTAAATCTATTTATCGGATAAGTTCTCTAGAAATGGAGAAATAAACTCATCTCCATATGATTTATTGCCTACTCTTACACCTTTGAACATTTTGATGAGATTCCAAATCTTACTTATTGGAGTAGTTCTATTAAAAGAGTTACATAAATAATTCCATCCTATCTTTTTCTGTTCTGAGATAGTCCTTTTTTTAATGCATCTTTTTTTTTGTAGTTTATATAATTATCTATATTAGGCTCACTTCTGTATAGTTTTAATGCATTATATGTAGCAATAACACTTTGTTCACAAATATTATTCCACCAAGGTGCTGGTTGCCTACTTACAAAGTTATTTCGTTTAGTGAACTTTGGAATTGTCATTTCTTTAAGAGTATCTAAACATACACAGAAATCATTGTAACTTGAAACTGGATCATGTAATTTTAAGACCAGGTTATCAAATAATGTTTTGGAGAGATTTTTATATGATTCCCAATTAGCTTTTTTATATATAAACCTATCTACTGGAAAATTTATGTGATATTTATCAATACAAATTGAGATTTCTGTTATTGTTGGATAATGGTAACTTCCCATAGTATCATCATGGACAGACCAATCGCAAAGTGAAGCGAGGCCAGCACTAATGAAACAATCAATGGCGGAAGGATTTCACACTGAGTAATTGACAGTAGTTAATTTGCCATCATTTAAAATACATAAGTCTAAGTTATCTATTACATTAAATAAATCCAGGCCTCTGCTTTTAGTAGATATACAACCAAATGCAATGTGATGGGCATTGAAATCTCCACCCATGAAAATAGGTTTTGGAAGATTATTAATAATATTTTGCAATCTATTTATTCTTATATGTCCCTTAGGAGGACAGTAAACACAAAGAATAGTAAAATTTCCACTACTAGTAGACAAGGATAGAGCAATGGTTTGAATATCTTCATAAAAAGTAGTGTCTAAGATATTACATTTTAAATAAGGTTTAATGAGTATTGCTACTCCATTATGATGGTTATTAGAGTTTTTATTATAAATATTATATCCGGGTATTTTAAAACTATTATCTTTAAGCCAAGTTTCATTTATTAAACATATATCAATAGACTTTTCATTTAAAAATGAAGTAAGTAAGGGTTTTTTGCTATTTGCACTTTGTATATTGTATTGAGCGATACGTAACTGATTGAATATGGTGTGGATCCATTATTTTAATTTTTTTATTAATGCATCTTTAATTGTTACAACAGTGGTAGGAGCATCATCACCTTTATTAGCCAGTTCCACCAATGTCTGTACTAGGGCCATCAGCACATCATTGTTGGCAACAATATGGTTTTTAATGTCTTGTTGTGTACAGACATACTTATCATTATTAACATTATCTACAATATTATTTACAGATTTATCTAAAATTTTATTTACAGGTTTATTTATAATTTTATGTATAGGTTTATTTACAATATTATTTACAAATGGTTGTTTGGGTGTTGAAAGAGGGGGAAATCTTATTCTTTTCTTGTATTTAGATTCTTAGATGTAGCACTTGCATATTTATTTATTTATTCGGAAACCCAACAATCGCACACTAATACATAGATTACATAAAAATATATATATATCTAAGTGTACAGATAACTTACAGGGTTATACATCTTTCATTATCTGTTACCTTCCCGACCATACTATACAACTTGTTTAAAGTTAAATATTATGTTAGTAAAATTACAGTTTATCTAAATATTATGTTAAAATTAAAATTAAGTCATTAGACTCGTATTAACAAAACAACAGCATTTACTTCTTATAAATTTTAGTACATTTATTTATAAATGTTGTAAACCCATCTGCACCAATGTCCAAGTCTGGTATTTTATTTAGGTACTCATTATATTCTCTTGCCATTCGCTCGATTGGAGAATTTTTACCCAGGTTTGTATTTACTTTCATTAGTGCAAAAAATGGACGTTGACTTCGAGGGGCACTTCGAGGTACATTAATACACAATTTCGTCAGCAAGTCTGGGCTATCAATTAAGTTGTGAAACAGTTTATGTAAGAACTTTAAGTCTAACAATTTACGCCTCTCTTCCAAACTCTGTATTTTAAAGAACTCAAGCCGGGTACAGTAGCTGTCCAGTATTCTGGGTGTATGAAATTTATAAGTTAAATATTGTTAGATTTTTTTTGGATACTTTCTATTCTTTTGATGTGGATATTATAGCACGGGGACCAGACCTGACAACAATACTGGAGCTTGCTTCGTACAAGGCTATTAAATAGTGTGATAAGAGTAGCTGGGTTCTTGAATTGCTTTCCTTGTCGCATCACAAACCCTAGAGTATTGAGTGCAGAATTTGCAATTTTATCCATGTGACTGACAAACCGTAAATCTTTGTCAATTGTAATACCTAAATCTCTGATTTCATCAGTAGTTTTTAAAGTTATATTGTCAATCTTATATTGGTAAGCCCGTTGATATTTTTTTTTTCTTGAAAATGTTATTGAGAAGCATTTGTCAGTATTAAGATACATTTTATTATACTTACACCATTTCGTAAGGTTATTTATGTCATCTTGTAGTAAATTACAATCATTTTCACTAACTATCGTTCGGCATATTTTTAAATCATCGGCAAATATAAATATCTTGCAGTTATGGATAACATTAGGAATATCATTAATAAATAAATTGAACAACAACGGACCTTGGTTTGAGCCTTGAGGTACGCCAGATGTTGCAATGTAGGGGTCAGACTGCCATCCATCCAAAACAACTTTTGCTGGACTGACACCATGCCAAGAGTGGATTTGAGATCCCAAATTTATTTAATTTATTAATAAGAATGTGGTGATCTACCTTGTCAAACGCCTTTGAGAAATCCGTGTAGATAACATCAACTTGTTGGGTTTTGTCCACAGCATCAATTAGACCAGTCAAATAACTTAGAAGATTAGTATTGGTAGATCTTTTATCTATAAAACCATGTTGGAAAGAGGATAAAGAGCCACGAACATGGTGGAATATCGATTCATGAACTAGACTTTCAAAGACTTTAGAGCATGTTGATAGAATAGAAATAGGACGGTAATTATAAGCCAATTTCTTGTTGCCGTTTTTATATATTGGAACTATTCTTGCCTCTTTCCACTTATTAGGAAATATGCCCTTTTCCAGAGAAGCATTGAAGATGATGTGCAGTGGTGTTGTTAGTGAGTATGCACAATGCTTAAGAAATATTGCTGGAATGTTATCAGGGCCAGCACTTTGTTTGATATCAAGTCTTTTTAATTTTTGAACGATACTTCTTTGAGATATGTAAATGTTGGGCATATCATTTAAGTAACTGTAATTGTTATCATAGCTGTAGGTGCCGCTAAGTTTTGTTTATCAAATACGCTACAGAAATGCTTTGCGAACTAGAACAGAACTGCTTGTACCTCTTTATAAATTAAACTGTCAGGGTAATTTGAATAGCTTTTACGAGTATTTTTAATATGAGTCCAAAAATATTTAGGGTTTTTGAAATATCATTTTCAATGCTGATTATATAATTTGAATACGTTTTTTAATTAGTTCATTGCAGTCAACAAACAAACAAACAACAAACAAATATTTATTTATTACAACAAAATACAATCAGTGTTGGGGTCTCCTTTTAAGCAAAGAGTTGCCTGTAGTAGGAGGCCTCGCTCTTCCATAGCAAAAACATAATAATGAGGTGTAATAATAGATAAGTTGACCTTAACATATACATAATTAATTAACTAAGGGAAAAAAATCTACTAACAATAATATACTAAAAATTTATTTATTTGTAATCTAAACTTAATGTGCTGTGTGTGTGTATGTATGTATGTGATTGTATGTATTGGTGAGTGTGTGTGTGTGTGGGTGTGTGTGTTACTTTGAAAGAAAACTTAAAGATTTAGTACGTAACTATAAGTAGGTTTTCTGTGTCTTCATAATTAAATGACCTTATCCACTCAATTATTATTTTCTTGCATTCATAGTATGATTTTTCATATATATTGTTTAGTTTATTTATTTTATTATACAGTAAGGCCGCACGTTTTTCATACTGTATACTTGCAAACGATGTTTTGGTGTGAGGTACATGAGCAACAGTGTGTTTAATTCTCTTATTTAGTAATGTACTATTATAAGGAATAGTTTTATGTATTTTTAGTACCGTATGTACTATATACAACTTTCTAACTGTTAATAAGTTACTGTCAGAATAGATGCTATGCGTGGGATGACGCCGTTTTTTAAAATACATAATTTTAATTGAAGCACGTTGCGCCCTTTCAAGTTGTAAAAATTTGGATTTTGCTGCGCCTCCCCAGATAGGTATACAATATATGAGGATAGACTGGACTAACGCTACATATATTTTATTCAGAAGATGCTTAGGCGTGTTTGCAGAATTTGAAGAATTTTCAGGAACAACGTGTCTTAAACTTCTGAAAATCCAGGTAAGTTTCCGAATTCTCTTAGTAAGTTGCTCAAGATGTGGGTACCAAGATAATCGCTGATCAATCACGATTCCTAAATATTTGGTGCTGGCAACTTTCCTTATAGTGGGGCATTCACAAGTTTTACCATATATTATGTTATCACACTTATGAACTCTAATATCAAAGTATTATAAAATATGCTGAAACAGATATAATTAGTCTTAACTGTATTCAGTGTTAATAAATTCATTTGTAACCAATTAGCTACATGTATTATTCCTGATTCAGCTTTTTCTCGAACCTCATTCCAAGAACTTCCGCTAAAGACAATAGCAGTATCATCAGCGTAAGATAGTATACGAGCACCTTCTATATTCATGTTGCAGAGGTCATTTATATAAATTAAAAAAAGGGTAGGACCTAGAACACTACCCTGAGGAACCCCAAAAGATATTATCGCATCATCGCTTACATTCTCACCAACCCTTACTCTTTGTGTTCTGTGAGTGAGATAACTTCTAAATAATTTAAGCTGTGTTCCTCTTATTCCGATCTTCTCTAGTTTGTCTATAAGGTTTGGTATTGAGACGGTATCAAAGGCTTTTTTAAGGTCTAAGAATACAGAAATACATTTGTTACCTTTGTCTAATTGATCTGTCACTAAAGTTGATAAAGAAGCTACTGCATCCTCTGTCGATTTACCCTCTAAACCCAAACTGGAATGGAGATAATATATTAAATTTATTTAAAAATTGTACCAACCTATTATTCAGTAGCTTTTCTATTATCTTTGAGATACACAGTAAAACAGATATAGGTCTATAGTTATTAATATCATCCTTATCCCCCCCTTTATGAATCGGTGTAATTATAGATCGCTTGAGGAGGTCAGGAAAAACACCTTTTTCAAAACATAAGTTAGCTAGATGAGTGATAACATGTACAACTTCATGACGTATGTGTTTCAAATAGCTCGTAGGTATGTTATCCCAACCCGCTGCACTAGACGACTTAAGACCAATTATAATTCTGTTTATCTCCTCTACGTCTGCCTCCAGTAAGATCATAGAATGTGGTATTGATTGATTATTGTCATTCTTTAAGGATTGCACAGAAGGTGGAATTTGTTGAGCCAGTTGTGTACCAATGTTAACAAAATAATCGTTTATGAAATTCACCGACTCTGATGCAGTATTTTTTATGTTGATTAATTCTGAGTTTGAATTATTAGTTTTATTAGAATATGTAATTAATTTAATATTTTTCCACAATAGTTTATTATTGCTTATGGAGTTAGCTAAAAGATCCCTTTCGTATTTCCTTTTAAGTTTTTTTATTAAATTATTACAATAATTTCGGTATCTAGTATAAGTTATTTTAAGTATTACGTTGTGCGGTTCCTGACGACATTTTTTTTGTAATTTGTTTCTATTTTTTATGCAGCGTAATATACCCGAAGTTATCCATGGTTTTAAAGTACGTTTATTGTTTGGGATTCTGGTATTGGTGGTGTTAGTTAAAATTGATTCTGTTAACATATTAATCAGTTTATCAGTCAGTAGGTTTGGATCATGACAGAATAGTAATTGAGGTAAATTTTGATCTATTAGATATTTAAGGGCCTTATCATAATCTATGATTGTTTTGATTTTATGAGCATTATATTTTAATTTAAGTTTAGATAAACGTAAGAAGGTCGTAAAGTGGTCAGTAATAGAAGTATGGAGAATCGCTATATCTGCCGAAACATTCTTTTTATTAATTTTTAACATAAAATGATCTAAGCATATTTTATTTCTGGTGGGTATTGTGTGTCCTGGGAGAAGCCCATGCGTTGCCAGCATATTGAGGTAGTTTAATCTATTCCTATGCTGTTGGGAAGATTCTGTGTCTTTATAAATAATACTAGCTATGAATACCCGCTTCGCCGGGTCATTTTTAATTGTATACTTATTTGTTAATGTTAATAATCTATCACTACTTACTTCACAATTTTTTCACATAAAAGACACATTTTCTTTTTTCTTATTAATTTATTGATCTTACTTATTTTTACATTAAAATCTTACGACTAAGTTGACATTAATATCTTTTATCATCTAACATTAACTGATATCCTAAACATTGAAATACATTCTTATATACTACGTTTACAGTGTTGCATTCTGGTGCATAAACAAATAAATTTTCTTTCTGTCCTACGCGTGAAAAAGCTACATAGAGTTGACATGTGAAAAACAGGATTCTTTTAAATTAACTCCACAAAATCGGAACGTCTAACCTTGCGCCTTATTGATAGTCATACTATAAGCTAATCGCACAGGAAATTGTAACCGTTTAAAATAGAATGGTAAATCATTCGAAATTATTGTAATTCTTGGTATAAAAACCAAGTTTCCTTTTTCTTTGCCAGTGAGAACTTCTGCCTCAATGATGTTGTTCAAAATTTGTTTTACGCATAATCTTGTACCATTGCACAATTTTGGCGTATTAAGATTTCGCATTAATATGACTGGTGATCCAATTTTTAGCTTTAATTCATGAGAAGGCATACCAGGTGGGTTTAATGAATTTAAAAATTCCGTTGGAAAGTTTAAACTTTCATCTTGATTCATCATTGTATCTATTGATTTATAGATTTTTTCCCTTTCCCGGTATCATTTCCTGTATTTTTTCATTTATTCGTTTTACTGCATCATTTTTTGTAACCAAAATTGTTCGCTCCGACAACCATGTTTTATTTAAATAATTTTGTTGTATGGATGGATAAATTTTGTCTATAAGGTGTTCTTCGGTGTCTACCACATGACATATCTCTTCAGTTAAAATTATTTTACCAGACTGTGGATCTAGTGGGTAGGTGCCATACCCAATTTTCAAAAGATTGTCGGCAAACTCTTGTGCTTTTGGATCTCCAGTAATTAACGCTCGCATATTTTCTGTCAGTGATAACTTTTCCAAAAAATTGATCGCTTTAAACATGCATTTATTTCGTCAGCTGGTGTTGATTTTGGAATAACTGGTAACGTTTGTCTAAAATCCCCTGATAGTAGCAATAAAGCATCTCCCATTAGTTTTGTATTTTTCCGAAGATCCTGTAATGTTCTATCCAGCGCTTCCAGTGATTTTCGATGAGCCATCGTGCACTCATCCCATATTATAAGTTTGCATCTTATTAAAATTTGGCCACGTACAGAAAATTTTGTGATATTACAGACTGGGAATTCTTGTTCAGCTACATTTAATGGCAAATTTAGTGCAGAATGTGCCGTTTTTCCACCTTCCATTAATGTCGCGGCAATTCCAGAGGATGCCAATGCTAATGCTATTTCATTTTTCACCCGAATTGTAGCTAGGACCAAATTAATGAGGAAAGTTTTTCCAGTACCTCCGGGTGCATCTAAAAAGATTATTCCTCCTGCATTCGTCTCAATACGATTTATTATTGTGTTATATACTATTCGTTGTGTTCGTGTTAATTTTGGTTCATTTTCTTCAATGTAACGATGCAATTCATCTTTATTATAATTAAGTTCTTTTGATAATTCAGAATTAGTCACGCTTAATTCGTTTCTTTTAGGAGATTGCACTCCGAGAGTAACTAAAGTTTGATTACATATTGCGAAACATCGATCTTCTAAAATAATCATAGCTTCATTATAAATATTATCGTTGAATGTAATATTCATATCTTGATTTTCTCTACGTAGTCTTGCTAGAATATCATCACTCATACTATCACGATATTTCAGCCATAGTCTATTCGGATTTGAAGGATTACACGATGTTAGAATTATAGCAAAGAGTTCTCGCAGTTGATTCGCTGTTGCTGTTTCTGCTGCCTCTTTCATTGCCTTCATTGATTATCATTTTCTAATAAACCACGACGCTGGCATGCTTCACGATACGTTTCGCAAATGTAACCATCTACTGTTCGAAGATCTTCAAAAGAAGTTGGTCCACGTACTTCATGAAGTAGTAGACGTAAATAGAAACATTCAGCATTCTTTGGATGTACCTTATATACTCGACCAATAGCTTTATCTTTAAAGACACCTTTAAATCCTTCAACCGAAACTCCTTTCTTTCGTCGATTAAATACTTTTCGCGATGAGTCCCATGTGTAATAACTGGGAACATCTCCATAAAGAAGAGTTCTAGCAAACAGATCACTTCGACACAATTCGAAAAATGCAGTTAACGTAGTATTAACAGGTTGGTTTGCAACTTTTTGTGCTGTTTGATTAGTAAAATATACCCGTTGCCC
>CATIXQ010000012.1:9208994-9237204 GCA_949711755.1 Leptidea juvernica | reverse complement strand
TTCTAGAACATTCTCATTCGATCAGAATCTAAACGTCGATTTTAGAACTTCCCATATCATTTTAGAACTTCCCAGATCATTTTGGAATTTTCTAGATCATTCTAGAATTTTCTAGAACACTTTCGATCGATCAGAACATTGGTATACATATTAAAGCTTTCTAGAACATTTCAGAAATTTCCTGAACAATCCAGACCATTTTAGATCAATAATAGTCACATTTTTAAAGTTAACATCTTTCAACCCCCGTATCTTTTACACCCTTATAATTATCGACTTGCAACCACCATAGTGCACAATGGGAACCTTGTACCTATTGCCACATACAAACACTTTTGGTCTGCGATGCGTAGTTTTGGCTGCAAGGTGAAATATAGGGACACACACCTCCAATTTTATATATATAATAGATAATAGATTAATATTTATATCGCCAGCTAGTACAATGTTTTTATGAGTTGTTAATGTACCAAGATGGGTACTTAGTGATTCTATAAAGGTATCAGTGTTAGTGTACGATGGGGAGCGATATATACATAAGATTGTATTATTCAATATCTCTACTTGCATACATGATGCTTGAGATAGCATGACTTCCTTGACTTTATGTCTGAGTTCTTCTTTAACATATATCGCTACTCCATCGTTTTGGTTATTCTGCCATGTGGTATGATATGCACAGTAATTAGATATTTGCGGTATTGGTTTATTACTTTTAAGCCTGCATTCTGTCAAAATGATAACGTCAGTTTGAAATTTAAAATCTGCCAAAGTTAGTAGAAAGTCGTCAAAGTTGCAATATATACTACGGATATTCTGTGATATAATAGTCAAATCATTTTTATTAACGTTTAAAATTTTATTTAAATTTGAACTATCACATTCAAAAGTACGCGCGATTTTAATTTTGTCTATTTCCTGTAAAGCTTCAATTGTATCAGCCATTTGTAATAAGAAGAAAATAATATATTTTATAAATAAAATAAAATGGGTTGTATGTTAATGAATGATGAGGATGTACTAGTATACCAAAGTGATATTTGTACAATCTAAGTGTGCAATATTTATAAGTTTGAGTGCAAGATGTGTGTATGCAATAAATATGATTATAAATAAGAGTGAAAGGTGTATTTATTGTTGTGTTTGGTGTAAGTTTTTTGCGAGTGAACGTGTGTAACAGTTTTATATATGTATAACAAGTCACGTCTTAAATATTGAAATTCAATCTTGTCAAGAGGGTTTTTATATTTTTTCCGTTTCTTTAATTTTAATTTCAATATCTTTTTTATTTGTGTGGTGTACCAATTAGGATATTTATGATTAAATTTCTTGCATTTTGGAACATGTTGTTTTAAAATTTTGTCAAGTATTGTATAATATTTTCTTACCATATCATTCACGTCATCATAAATAAGCAGTTCGTCAAACCATGGTACTTCATTCAATGCTTTGGTGATTAGTGAGTAAGCAGTCTTGTGGAAATTAAACCGATTAATTACATTTTGTGTAGATACCAAATAAGGTGGTAACATGATCATTATTTCAAGAGGCGGATGATAGGCGTCCACGTTTCGAATCGGTAGATGACACTCTGTGAGGGTAATTATATCCGAATTACACAAAATAAGGTCTAGAGTACGTGTTTTACAGTTAACAATGTAAACTGTTTTAAGTCTTTAAATGCAAGAAAATCCGAAAACTGGTTATGGATACTACTGTTAATATTAAAAATAGGAGATAGATATTTGATGTCATGATTTTTTTGCCAGTTTATATTTCTGAGATTGAAGTCGCCTGCTATGAGTGTATATTTGCTTTTAAAAGTACTGACTTTGTTAGTAGATCCAATAATTTTTTTAAGATCCGTCATGTTTAGTGGAGGTGGTAAATAAACGGCGCAGATATGAATTACTTCAAATTGGTTATCTGCATTTCTCAATTTTACCTTATGGTTTAAGACATTTATTGTTCCATAAAGGAATTTCCACTTAAATGGAACTTACAGGCTATTTTATAAAGAGTGGGTAACAAAATTGCATCTTAAAGCGTACAGGAAATTATAAAGTAATTAAAATAGGCTAATGAGTTAAGTATAGCTTATATACATTTCTAATTTATAATACGAATATTAAATAAAAATTATAATACACATATTTTATAAAAATTATAATACTAGTGGGTAGTTTTAAAACACCATCGCATCAAAATCATACCGACCCGGGCCGGTCGACGTCAACAGTTGACGCGAGCCACGGTTTAGTCACAACTCACTACACAAGATTACGTAGATTCATCGATAACGAGTTACTAGATGTGACAACAGAAAATATTATTTCTATTCAATGGGTTGACAATTTCAAGATATTTCTATTTATGTTTCATTTTTATTGCCTTCACCCACAAGTCTTCACACTCAGACTCCCATTCTGGCATCGGCAGTGAATGTATTTTTTATTAACAGCTCCACCTCCACCTCCATTCCTATTACCTAACCGATCTCTTCGATAAACTACGTAGCGATCATCAAATAACTCAGAGTCATAAACTGAAGCATTTAGCCATGTCTCCGTAAAAATCACTATATCGTAATCATTGGTTTGAATTTGCAATCGAACATCTACTATGCTCGACCTGAGTCCTCTAACATTTTGATAGTAACAATGTAGTTGTTCAGACATTAAAAATTAGTTATCCATTTAATTACATGAAAAATATTGCAAAATAAAAAAAAAGATATTATAAAGAAAATTGTGTATTATTCTAAACTTTTAAGACAGTCATTGTTCTTAATGTATTTATATTCCGATGTTTCTGATTTACGGACATATATTCTTCCAGATTGTACCCATACAAATTTATAATTTTTTTGTTTCGCTGTCTGGCGAGTGGCAGCGTGAAGGGCTTTTAAAGATGGCGAAAGATGTTCTATTACGAATACAGGAGTATTACCTGAAATGCCTAAATGACTAGTGTTTAATCTATCACATTTATTGGCTTTATTTTTGTTAAATTTAATAATAGCAGCTAGAAAACCATCCCTTATTCTAGGGGAGCTAAATTTTACTAGAACAGTACGAGGACGTGTGTTAGTTTTGTCAATTTTTTATATTCTCGTACATATATGTATATCTGTCTCTACTAACTGAAACCCCGTCGTTTTAGCCTGGTCTAAGACCATCTTTAAAAGATTTTCTTGTGCCTTGTGTTCCGGTATACAGTGAAGCTCTAAATTATTAGCGCGTGAGTGTTGTTCCATCGAAGCCAACCTTGTTTTAGGATCAGATACAGTATTACTCAATTCTCTATTTACATGCTCAATCTTTTTCACTATATCAAACTTTTCCTGAATTTCCTTTACGACTTCTTCGTATTTTTGTTCCATAAAATGTATTGAGGTTTTTATGGAATCTATCTCGTTCAATAGGTCTATATAATTATCTATCGTTTTTAACATGGATGTCTGAAATTCTTTAAAAATTATGTTTAATTCTTCACGAATAATAGTACGTATATTTTCCTGGGGATGGTCTGGTTTAGCTGGCGAGTCTTCCTTATCAACAGATTTCCTAGTTGTATTGTTGTCTTTTCTATTCTTTGGCCGTATTGTAACGTTACACGATGACGATGAAGTTGCATAGGTGTCGATGTTACATCGCACCGGTGTATCTACATTGCTACTTTTTGGCTGTTTACTTCGACAGCATTGACAAATCCAAGATTCTTTCTGTTGTGTTTTTCATAAATGGAAATGTTTTTAATGAAACATTTGCAAATAACAAATCATAAGGTACCAAGCAATTAGTGCATTTTAAAAATTCAGATTTTGATGCACTATTAGAACAACCACCACATACTATAGACATTTTATTGAAATTATTTTTATAAAATAGATATAATAAAAAATATCTAAGAGAAAAAAATAAAGAATTACAAAAATAGAAAAACAACTTTTTTCCAGATGCGAACCGTAGTCCTCGAAATGTGCGTGCAGTAGTGAAGTGTTAAAGCTGTGGTGCTATTGAGAGATTGTGGTTTGAATTGAAAATACGTTGTAGTTGGTGTAACTCAGGCAGGCAGTACTGTAATTCTCTCAAATTGAAGAACTGGTTTCCTCAAATACGCTTTTTTCACTATGCACTGTCACGAGTTACTAATTCACAGACAAGTTACGATTTATTACAATTTGAACATCACTTTACTCAAAAACAATTTAAACTTTAAAGTACATTCCAATAAGTAGGAATTAATTATTATACGATGATTAATACTTTGTTTATTTGTAGGTTTAGCACAATTATTCACATTAATATTAGAATAATCAAACAAGTTTTAGAAGTGGGTAATAAAGATAACGTCCGTACAGTATAAATATTTGTTACTAACTGTTATGTTATATATGTTACTTTTTGTTTTTTTTTTCCATAATTTTCTTAATTTTAATTGGACATAGTTTGAGAGGGAGATTGCTAAATGTGATCCACTGCAATTTACACAGCAGATTTCATTAGGTTTATTACATTCTTTAAACAAGTGATCACCTCCACATAAGGAACATCTTTGCTTACTGTTGCTAATTTTTTCAAAGTGGTTGAATTTAAAGCATTTAAAACATTGCTGTAATGGTGGTGTAATCTTAAACCCTATAAGAGAATAGATCGTATTGAACATTATCGGGTAACAAATTAGATAAAAAAGTTATGCTGACAGTCTGTAGTGGGACACGCTCTTTACCAATTTTCTTTGTAAATCTTCTAATAGCTATTATTTCGTATATGGCGCTTAATCTGCTATAAAGTTCTTTGTTTGAGATATTGGTTGAAACAAATCTTATGACTCCAATTTTTTTTGAGATATTGGTTGAAACAAATCTTATGACTCAATTTTTTTCTATTTGAGCAGCTGGAATAGATGCCCTCATGCCATGTTTATTTAAAAAATTACTGTTTTTAATAAAATTATTGGCTGTAAAGTCCTCACCGCCTCCACCATCACTATCAACATTTTTTATTTGGTTGTCCTCGGACCGAGGACGTTTCAGTGAGGTGGGCGGGTTAGGCATGACCGGCACCTGCGTCTTCCTGATATCGGCGACAATAGTCGGCCACCCTATATGGCAAATAAAAGTTCTCGTGGTCTTCCAAAACTGTACGCGAATCTGAGTATTCGCTACTTTCAGAGGTGGAATCTAAAATAGACTCACCTTTATTTCGTTCCGGCTTGGTTCTTTTCCGCCTTTTTGACATCTCTTAGCACAAACCTAAATCACTAAATATATAGACTTTTACTTATACTAAACAAATTAAATGATAAAAATATACAAATACTTATATACTTTTCAAAAATATGAGGATTATATACAATATAATAGAAATATTTAATTTAATAGTTAAAAAGACCGCGCAATCAAGAGTTCCCGCGCTTTTCACAGCCATTGACAATGACATTTGTTATTATGTCAACAATTATTTCTATTTGGGAACTTTGAATAGGAAGGAAGGTAAATTTACCCTATTGCCGCGCAACAACCTTCAAAAATACTTGTAGTAATCTGAAATCTCCTTCTACATTTTAAGCGATGATGTGTCAAGTTAATGTCAAAATTCTGTGATCACTGATCTGCCTTAATTTTACTGTTTTGTAGTATTAAAAAATTAAAAAAAAATATTACTTAGAATTGTAGTGTGTACTGTGTATTCAGATTCGTTCATAATCTATAGGTCTCCAATGATCAAAATATTATTTCATCTTTGAAGTACACTGCTCACTTTAAAACTAGAGTGTAATAATTAATTGTGTTAATGTTATGATTTATTTTCATTCACATATTTAAATCTTTAACATGAACTTCAACGCTTCTAGGAATGGTAAGGTTGAGAGACAAAGCGACATTTTATTCGAACTAAGAACATTGTAACTTATTAAACATTGTTAAAGCCTTTTAACTAAAACTATAATATGGTTTCAGTCGGACAATCAGGCCCACGGAAGGCTAAAAGAGTAAGCGATGTGTCAGCCGTCGGATCCCCTTCGCCGGCGCCCTCATTTAACCCAAGTCCAGCATTTCCCGGTGGATATCCTCCAGCTGGGCCACCTCCTCCATATCAGCAAGGCATCCCTATGGATCCCACACAGGATTTCAATTCTATTCCACCATCTGGCAGTAAGTAGACTTAGTTATAAATAATGGTATATTATATTAATTTATATAGTTTACTGCTCACTTGGGTGTATATGATCTCCACATACATACATACATAAAATCACACCTCTTTCCCATAGGGGTAGGCAGAGACCACTTCTTTCCACTTGCTACAATCCTTACATACTAGTTCGTTCGATCCGTCCACCTTTATTATTCCTTTCATACATGCTCTCCGGTGTAGGGTACTCTTGACCTGGCCTTTTTTCAAGACATCCCTGATTTGATCTTGAAACGTCTGCCTAGGTCTACCTCTTCCAACACTCATTCACACTGGCCTTATACACTTTCTTCATCAATCGTTCTTCATTCATTCTCTCCACATGTCCAAACCATCTCAGCATACCTGATCATACATGACCAGCATACATCATACATCCAGCATACATGATCTCCACAGCCCTTGCTAATATCACTAGAAGTTCTAGTATTCTTTGCTAGCTTATTTTGACCAAGTACCCAATTCAGAAGGTTACATACACATCCAGATAGGTGAGGCTATGATTTAGTATGATGTGATATTGATGAAAAAAAGGTTTTATTATTTTAACAATTTAAACCTCTTTTTAAGATTAGGGCATTTTTAATAGATTCTCAAATTATTAATAGAGCAACAGGTTTTTTTATGGAAGAGGAGAACAAACAAGCATTTGGGTCCCTGATGGTAAGTGATCATCACAGCCTCTCTTGTAACACCATGAGAATAACAAGAGTGTTGCCAACCATATCACATGTAGAATAAACTTAGATATGAAGTCGAAATCAGAAAACACATTGGTACATGGCTAGTGAAGATCAAAACAGAGGCTCTGTGAATCACAGTAATATTTAAAGTAACAGAATCAGAAGTAATAGATTATATTATAGATAATATATCAAAGTAATTATTTAATCAATCTAATAAGCAAATAAATATTTTGCCAAAGTCTAAAGGTAGGTAAAGGTTTTGGATATATATAAAATATCTTACCCTGAAACAATAACTAACCTCATACTGGAAGTGGAAGAGGAGCCACTACACTCCCTCAAATTTTGTGCCAATGGGTACAATTCTTTTTATCCTGCTGCCAATGATAAACACAACCCATGATAAAATTATAATGAGATATTACTTTTTGTGTTTAGTAATTGTTTTATATTTTTCAGATTTTGGTTTTATGGGTGCATACCCACAGTCACCCATGGTAGCTTCTCATCAGATCGGTTCAATGCTACAGCAGCCTATTGTCCAGGTTTATCTACAAATTAAATAATATGTATATATACACTATGTTTAAATAACCCGATCATTGAAATGGATATGTGGTTGAATGCGGAAACACCACAAAAAAAATCAAAACCCTTAAATGCTACAATAGAAAGAACATTTCATATTAAATGTTTTCAAAAATCTTGAGAACCCCTGACTTATTCTATCAGTAAACTAAGGTCATCACCGTTACCGGTCCAATGGTGTATAGCTTCATCAGCTGCGGGGCCGATCAAACGAATACAGCGGGTCATTATTATTATCGCGCACGGAATCACTAATCACCTTCTGAGGTATGTGGGGGGTGAGATGGGGGAGGGCGCGATTGACAAGACGCACATGATATATTTAAGTGCAGATAAATCTAAGAATAACATGTTAGAATTAATGTAATAATGGGTACCTAATTGTAATATTGTATTTTTCTATTTACTGGTGTAAAAAAATGGATATTCAAAAGTGTCTGTTACATTTTATTATTTAACGATGCAATGGGTGGGGGGGATAAATTAAAATGGTGAGGCAGAGGTGTCCAAACTTTCATAATTGGGTACATTAATAATATTTTTTTTACTTTTTTTAATGTGTTATTTCCTGTAAATCAATATTTATTTGTTCTCACTACTTGATACCCATATATGTCTCAAGATATAGAACAGGAATTAAATCCTGTATAATATTTGTACAAATTTTGTATTATCTGTAAGAACAATTAATGAGCAAACAAACACTTGTTATCATGTTCTTCAAAGAAAAAAATTGAGAACAATCTAAAATTAATGAAATCTGGTTTTAGAAACAATAATAATGGGATAAGCTTCTACATACTAACATAATTTCAATAAATCTATTGAGGTAATCTTTTGTACAAATCATTTTATTATGAGTTATAATTAAATGGTTTGTACAGTACAGTTTGTACGGTAATTTATATAATGTTGAGGACAAAATGAGGTAAAGAGTAAATATTCCCTACTTAATTTACTCTTTACCTCATTGATCTATTTATTATGCACAAATTGTACAGGGTATGATGATTTTATATACATTTTTAGAATATTTGAAAGATTAAAAAACTTTTGAAGTTAATCAGTTAATAAAACTCTCCACTTATAACTTTAGACGTAAACATCCTTCCTTAAATTGATAGGATATGGCATTACAATATGGGAACCAGCTGGCAGCACAAGGCAAAGAGGTGATGCAGCGTGAGCTGGGAAAGTATGTGCCTGTCTCCAGACTGAGGTACTACTTTGCTGTGGATACGAGATATGTTATGAAGAAACTCATGCTCATCATTCTACCCTTCACACATAAGGTATACAACAGTGAATGAATGAGATTCTTTGGGTAAGGCTCGCTTACTAGAAAGTTTAAAAGTCATAGGTTACTTGTTTATTATATGGGTAACTTTAATAAACTTAATTCTACTATGTGAAAAGTTTACTTTTTTGGTTCGAGCTATTTTCTTTATTATCGTTCAGCTGATGGTAATTGATACTCCCTGCCCTTTACAGTGTAGTGTAGCTCAGGATTCTCGAAAAACCCAAAAATTCGGCTCTGTAATTACGCTCGTCACCTTGAGACTTAAGGTGTTAAGTCTCGTTTGCCCAGTAATTTCACTAGCTGTGGCACCGTTCAGACTGAAACACAATACTGATTCACGGCAGAAATAGGCGCAACGGCGCCACTACTATCACAATGGTGGTACCCATAATCTAGCCGGCACCCTGTGCAAAGGAGCCACTTTATGAATAAATTATGAAAAGAAAATATGTACCCATGATTATAAAGTGACGTGCGCGCCGCAGTATGTGAGCGATAGACAACTGTCTGCCTGACTGCCTCGAGGTTTCCGCGCACCCGCGCATAGGTACCTATATTTTATACACGCCTGCTTATGTTACCAAAAAAACATATTGTTTAGTATTTGTGTCTTTGTGCCCATCCATGAAACTCAGCTTAGCTGATTTAAATGAGGTTTTGACTGGTGTGCTGTAGCAAGCTCGCAAGTTTTTATTCCAATCTCGCAAGCAACAATGTTTATTAACAGGAGTGGATGGTGAAGTACGACCAAGACAGCCCGGTGCAGCCACGCTACGACGTGAACGCGCCCGACCTCTACATTCCGTCTATGGGCTACCTCACCTACGTGCTGCTCGCAGGGTTCATGTTAGGTAATTTAAACTATACTAATTATTCCTTATATTATACTATATACTATCTTCATGCTTTGTTCCGCGAGTCAAATAGAAGTCACTACTTTTTTTAGTAACTGTGTTTCCTGGCTTCTGTGTTACAAGCACCTTGCTTAGTGCAGAGCCACCACTCAGTACAAATAGCCTACAATGTACTCAAATATTCACAATTAAGATTGTGTATTGTGTTAACTTTAATTACTTTTTATGCATCTTAATTTTCCCCCATTTTTAAGTACTAATGTGCTTACCCTTATTCAGCTATGTGCAACCATTATCAGCATGCTGTATGTCAGCAATTTTCACAGTGAATTGGCAGATCCAAATATTTGTTTTTCAAAATAGAGTTTAAAATCACTTAATGAAATACTATCCCATTCAAAATGGTCTGACCTGATTGATATAATTTTATTTATAAAATTAAACTTTCAGACGCGTCAACCTCAATTCAATTTTCATATTTCGATTGTGTTTTTTTTAGGTACTATTTTAGCAATTTTAACTAAATTTGCGTGCGACAAGTAAACTTTTCGCACTCAAGCAACACTTTCATTTACGAAAAAACTCTCGGAAATTTAAAAATGGGCAAACGGCTCTTTTTCAACCGCAACAGGGAGCGCCAAGATACTACTTTTCCCGCATGTGTAATACAAAAGTAAATTTACATCGCCCACTAAAAGACGTACTAACTCGACTTAACGTACTTGGTAGGCACAACAAGTTTTTGTTTGTTCCTCGTGTTAACATTATGATTGTGGCAGTTTCTACCAAAATTGAGTAGTCGTAACTCAAAGTAACTCGTCAAAACTTCTATTACAAACAACATAAATGTTTGTTTGTGAAATAAGGAATGGAAAACATCTTTCAACCGTTAAAATTTGGCTTCATGGTTTTTTCTGTTCAGTTTATTAGGGGGCGTCCATAAATTATGTGAGATGTTTAATGTTTAATTTCTCGGCAAATATCACGCAATTTTTTTCTGATTATAACAAAAAAAACATACTATTTTGATCCATTTAATCATATGGACAAGTTGGTTCCAATAGAGGTTCTTCAGACCGCGCATGAGTCTCCATCGACACAATTAGAGTAGATATCCTTTTTTTAGTCACAATAGTTACGATTTAAGGCGACACTAAATGCCAGCGACCTTGAGCGATATGAGTTCACGGCTGCAGGCCCGCCATCTATGTAACAAAGCCAATATTATCAAAATTCTTGGGTGGAAAACAGTTTATATGCTTACAATCCTCGTTATTCATTACTAATCTGAATAAATGAACTTACACAAAAAAGTACAAGCTATAAGAATAACTTTTCTGAGAGAAGTACCAAAAAATGCGTCACGCCATGCCAAAAAACTTGTTTAACTTCAAAGAAAAGTGGTAGTTCAAAGAGGCTCGGCAGTGTTAACTATAACCAACAGCAAGCATTAGCAACCTACAAATAAGACTTAAGGATTTGTGTAACAGGATTAAGTAGTGTTCATAGCTCGAAATGCTATACTTTCACCATAATACTTGTCTAAAAACACCATGTTTGCGTGTTTTCTGCTTACTCTTCGCCTTAAGTATTCTATTGTAAAAAAATTATTACACTTATAACTCTCAGCAATATTGATGACCAGTCTTAACTAGTCGTAAATAAAAGCACGAGGGATGTTCTTTTCTTTTTACAATAACTATCCAACGAGTACGAGTATGTAAGAAACACACATTTTGAAAAATCTCACGTGAGATTGGGGGATGGGAGGGCGGGTTGAATAAAATCTCACGACATCTCACAAAGAGGGGGGGTACAGAAAATTCAAAAAAACACCTCACGTAATTTATGGACGCCCCCTTATCCTCTGTGATGATGAAGTTGATTTCTAATGCATACTGTAATAGCAAGAGTACATAGTATCAATATAATAAAATAGAAGTTGTTGATTTAATTGATTGATAAAAATAGGATATATTTGAATTAAGTCCAATGTGTTGTAACAGGTCTCCAGCACCGCTTCTCCCCTGAACAGATCAGCATCCAAGCATCGAGTGCGCTGGCCTACATAATATTCGAGATGGTGCTCTACCTGGCCACACTGTACATCACCAACACCACCACCTCGCTCAAAACCCTGGACCTGCTCGCATACTCCGGCTACAAGTACACCACCATGATATGTTGCCTAGTTGCTGGACTGCTACTTGGCCCGACAGGCTACTATTGTTCGTTGCTGTATTGCAGCCTAGCATTATCGTACTTCCTGGTTAGTTGCTTTCAAAATTGAGAGTCTTATATTATTAAGTGGAACATTATGTAGGGGACCATGGTGGTTTTAAGTTATTATTTTATTAGAGCAACAACACATATTTACACAATTATAATTTAAATAAGTATACAAAAATAACAATGTTGAACAATTTATATGTAATTTTTTTTATTTTTATTTTATTGGGGTTGACAAATAATAAAAAATAATCACTTATAATTAAATACAAAAACAAAAACATAGCCAATTATAGTCAGTTTACCTAATGGAAGGAACAGCAGTGTTTACAATAATAAAGAAAAAAAATGAACACTGAATAACACACAATCAGAGAAATTAAAAAAAAAGTATTTAAAAGTGCCTGCAATGGTTGCATAATGGATTATATGTATAAGTCTGAAAAATGAATATAAATAAGAGAAAAACATGATAGATACACAGATTTAATAGTACAATACATACATTTAATAGTTTAATCTATTAATAAATAAATAAAGATATTTGTTACAAATGAAATTTCTCTACAATACTTTTTATGGTGTGGGTTTTAAAGGTCAACCTAGAACCGTAGAAGATCTTTGAAGGATTTATTATATACATTTGTGCAACGAATGAGAACACTGTTCTGGCCATAATTAGTACGACGAGTAGGAACTTGAAAAGTAGAAATGTCACGGGTGCGCAACGACGGAGCGCGTAGGCATATTCCTGCCAAAAGAGAGGGACAGTTGAGACGACCGCTCAGCACATCATGTAAGAACATTATGTCCGAGACAGTACGCCTTTCCTGCAATGTCAGCAGATTGTATATGCGACAATTGTCTGTATAGTTGGATGCAACTTTCCGGAGTTTATAGTTTAAGTGTATTAAAAACTTTTTCTGAATTCGTTCTAACCTATTAATATATATGGCGTAAAATGGGTTCCAAATCACGGAGGTATACTCTAAAATTGATCTAACGTATGCGTAATAAACTATTTTTAGGGAAAGTGGATTTTCAAAATGATGACAAGTACGCTTTACAAAGCTAAATTACGATAAGCGCGATTTATTATGCAATCTATGTGATTTGACATATTCATTTTGGAATCCAGGAAGACACCGAGATCTCTAACAACATTAACTCTTTGTATTAACTCTCCCTTAAAACTGTAAGAGAAAATTATTGGTGTTGGTTTGCGCGAAATGAAATGAAATGAAATTTTATTTGCAGGAAACATTGTACTTAAGATGTTAACAATATAATGGATAATCCAATATGTTTCGTCAATTGACATGCAAAATATTTTACAAAATTGTCTAAACACTACTCGTACTGTTATACCGAAACATGTCGGATTTCACAATGATATCATTAATATTTATAAAATAAAATTTTAAGATATTATAATATGAGACGTAAATAACTTAATTATTCATTTAGTACCTATGTACCTATGTATAATATTAACAAATTCAATATCATAAAAGTATATTAATTTACATATTATATTATTATCAAAAAGACAAATTCATTTTGTATTGAAAAATTCATTTAAACTATAGAAGCACTTATTTGTTAACCACTGATGCAGTCTTCTTTTAAAAACTTTGAACGGTAAATCTTTCAATTCATTGGGCAATTTATTATATATTTTCACAGACATGCTGTAACAATTTCTACTATAAGATGCAGTTCTACAGAAGGTCATTATGAGTTTATTTGGATACCTTGTGTTTAAAACCTTCTGGCTTTTTTTTGTGTAGAAATCACACATATGTTTTTGAACAAATAGGCTTATCTCATAAATGTATAGGCATGGCAGCGATAGAATTTTCAATTTTTTAAACAGCGGTCGACAAGAATCTAGGGGGCCGGCTCCACAAACCGCCCTGATACACTTCTTCTGTCCAATAAATAAATGCCCTATGCTCACCGAGTTGCCCCATATGACCAATTCATATCTTAAAGCTGAAACCACGAATGCATGATATGCCATTAGCGCTGTTTTTTCACCTATTGTTTTTGATACGCGTTTGAGGACAAATGCATGTTGGTTAATTTTTTTGCTAATTTTGTCAACTTGTGACTTGAAGGACAAGTTGCTGTCTAAAGTAATACCAAGAAAATTGACAAGTTGTGCTTCTTTAATATGATAATTAACATTAACTTTTGTTTTAAGTCTAAGTTCTGATCGATAAGGTATTACTTCTTGTTTATTATTTAATTTAGCAATTTCAACGTATTGAGTAAAAACACGCTAAAGTTGTTGATTTTCCTTTTTGAAAACCATTTTGTTCCTCCAAAATGATATTATGTTTTGTTAAAAAAGATGTTAATCGCTTGTGCAGTATCTTTTCAAAAATTTTTGAGATAATAGGAATGAGTGTGATTGGTCGATAGTTGTTAACATCCTTTTTATCTCCCGCTTTGAGTAATGGTGTTACTAATAACCTCGCATTTTTTGAGGCTGACTGTGATATTATTATTATTATAGTAGGTGTATAAGTTATTGAGATCATGTTGTAATAATTCACAATCATCCTCAGAGTGCACCTTAATGAAGACCTTTTTTGTCATCAGCATACAAAAAATAATCAGAGGTAACTATGCTAGCTATATATCGTAAATGTAGGCGTTCCAAAACAGGGGCCCTAGCAAACTGCCCTGCGGCACTCCCGATGGAATAGATGTAGTCTGACCTAAATCCTCCTAACAACAACAACAGCTTGACAACGGTTAGACAGGTAAGATTTTAACTACCTTAAGAGGTCACCGTGTATACCTAATAAATGCAACTTAGAGAGCAGAATGTCATGGTCCACATGATCGAAAGCTTTTTCGAAGTCCATGTAGACCACGTCTACCTGCCCACCCATTTCCATATTCATCAATAAAAATTCACTTAAATAAGCTAAATAAGTAATTGCAGAACGATTCTTCAAGAAACCATGTTGGGCGTAAAAAATGCCGTTTGCTATTGTAGAATAAGTGCTGGTAAAAACGACTTTTTCAAAAACCTTCGCTAAAGTGTTCAATTTAGAAATTGGGCGATAGTTTTCAATATTTCTTTTTTGGCCTCCCTTATGAATAAATTTTTTAATTTAGTAATAATAAATTAAAAAAATAAAGAGTCAAGAAGAAATGTTGATGGAAATCACTTAATTACATTACAATTAAAAAAAGAGAGAAGTATAGAATATATAGGTTACTAAAACAATATAATAATTAACTTTTAATAAATGAGTAAGATTTCAATGCAGTTGGTTTTAAATTTATTGATAATAACAATATGAAAAAAGATCTATGTTACAATTTTGTGCAGCGATATCAAAAATTCAAAATCACTTGTTGAACGTTAAATACTACTTATTTATTGAAAAGACCAATAGCATAAATATTACAAATGAGTCTTAAAAATTAGTGTACATATAATAGCCAAGTACAAGTCTCTCTATATAAAAAAAAAAACAAAAATCAACTAATGAGTTTTCAACTTAAATTACTTTAACTTAGAAACAAAAAAAATCGACTTATGAATTTCAACTTAATTTACTTTAACATAATAATATGTATAATTTAAACATTAAAAGAATAATATTATGAAAATGAAAAATGAAAATGAATTTATTTCGGAAGAAAAACTGACACATTCACACAAAAAAGGTAAAGAGAACAAAATATATGCTTAATCTAATACTTAACTTAATACAAAAGAAACAAAAGCAAAACTTGATGTGGCAGTGGTCTTCCAAAACTGGAGTCCACTCAGTTATAGTTGTGTACCATACACTATGAGCACAACACTGATTTTCAGTGACCCCATTGTGTGAAGTTTGGAGCTGAACTGACATATTTTTAAAAGTAAAATATAATTAATTGTGGCACTAAAATAATTATTATGAGAAAGAAAAATATGATTAACAAAAAAAAAAATATTATGCGTATGAATGTGAATTTAATATATATATATCTATTATTATATTATGTTATAATCGGTTATAGTGTTTATTTTATGTTTGGATGTGTTAATGTACCCATTTGTTCGTTTTATATTGCTCCAGTAATATTTTTCGTATCTAGTGTATTCATTAATATTTTAATAATTTATTTTTTGAAGATATTTTTACTGCGATTATGAATGTCGACACTAATGTCGATTATTACAACGAAGTTTTTTTTAGAAAAAAGCATAAAGTTTTTTCTAAAAAAAACTTCGTTGTAATGCTTACAAATTCTGTTAAGGGGAGAATTTTTACCATAGTTAGTAGTGTAAAATGATAATGAAAAAAGAGGCGTATTTCTCGTTCGTTTTAGTGGTACATTGAAGTTAATACTAGCAAGTAATGTTGGGGAGTCCAGAAGATTATTTATTATATTAAATAAGAGCATTGTTTATAATAACGTTCGTCTGTCTGCTAGTGAGATTATATTATGATGCATGCAGCCATCTTTATAGTTGGAAATTTTTTTATGACCAAAGTTAAGGTGCCTTATAAATTTAGCTTGAATCTTTTCAAGTTTTTCAATATATGCTATAACGTAATCAATATGCTCAGTCATAGTTAGTTTGCTGTCAAACATAACACCTAAATCCCTAACAACACCTACTTTATTAATAGGAATTCCATTTAGCGTGTATGTAAATTGTATCTAATTTACCTTACGACTAAACGATATCTGTTGACATTTAGGTGCATTAACTGCAATAAAATTGTTTTTATAATACTCAGATAGATTATTAAGAGTAATTTGTAATTCAATGCAGTCCTTATTATTATATACTTTGTAAAATATTTTTTTATCATCTGCGTATAAAAGATGGTTGCTAGGATTAAAATATCTGTATATATCATAAATATATGCGTTGTAAAGTAATGGTCCCAGGTGAGATCCCTGTGGAATACCTGATGGAATTTTCACAAAATCCGATCTGTACCCACCTACTATCACTGCCTGAGATCGATTAGACAGGTATGATTTAATCCATCTTAACAGATCCCCGTGTATACCTAGACTTTCTAGTTTGACGAGCAAGATGATGTGGTCTCCACGATCAAAGGAAATTTTTCGAAATCAGTGTGAACCACATCAACTTGACCACCATTTTCCATATTTTTAAGAACAAACTGTATAAATTCAGCTAAGTTCGTCAGGGTTGACTTATGTTTAAGAAAACCGTGCTGTGAATGACTTACTCCATTCATAACTGTGGGATAAATTTGATCATAGACAAGTTTTTCAAATATTTTACTAAATGTATTAAGCATTGAGATAGTTCTATAATTATCAATTTTGGATTTCGATTTTTTTTTATGAATAGGTATGACATTAGCCTCTTTCCATTTCACTTTCCATTCCACTGTCAAATATATTTGAGAGGTTTAACTAATGCTCTGGCACAATTATGAATAAAGATAGGAGGAATATTATCGGGTCCGCTGGATTTATTAATATTAATCGTTTTGAGTAATCGTAATAATTTATTTTTACAGACGTCAGCCTTACCAATTGCATATGCGTCATTACATTTGGGTAATTGAAGACTGTCAAGGTTATAGTTTGAGGCGGGTTCGACAAAAACACGTTTAAAAAAAGTATTAAATCCATTACATGTATCCGGGCCGTTGTTAAAGACTTGGGTGTTCAATGATAATGTCTTCGGGTAATTAGATTTTCGTCTCATGAGTTTCACGTAACGCCACATGTTTTTAGGACAAGTTTTAATATCTTTTTGAATTTTAGTGATAAATTTATTATAAAGTTCACGTTCTAAACTTTTCGATCTAGCTCGAAATAAAGAAAACTCAATATAGTCTAGTGGATTGTTAAATCTTTTCCATTTAGCATGCATTTTAGATTTTCCTCTGATAATTTTATTGAGTGTATTATTGTACCAAATGGGAGAGTGATTGTTTTTATTTATTTTATATTTAGGTACCCTCAGGCTGATGCATGTCTAAATTTCATCATTAAAACATTTTAATGTGCAATCTACCGTGTCACATGATTCAAAAATATTATGCTAATTAAGATTGTTTAGGTGATCTATAATTTTATCATATCTACATTTTTTAAAATTATACTTCTCTATTGAATTTTCTTCCATGAAATTAAGCGATATATTTGAAGCATCAATTATTATACATGGATGAACTGAATCCTCACTGACTAATGAGATCAACGAACGAGTGGTGGAGGCAGAAAATTTACTAAAGACAAGATACCACCAATTCGAAATACTATGCCGAGTCAGACCTGAGAAGAACGGACGAAAGAAAGTTGGCGAGCTTTTTTTTATTTCGTTACAATTTTTGCGATTGTACAATAAAATTTATAATTTAATAGCCTGTGGGCGGTCGCTCCACTCCTAAGGAGTATTATTAAGAAACTTATTTACGTTATAGTAACCTTTACCACATAAACGTTTTTTAACAATTTTTTTGAATTTCAAAACACATTTTTTTAATACATTTTCTGGGACCATGTTGTTAAAGCATATACTTCGCCCAATTAAAGACTTACTCATTCGACTTAACCAAATTGTAGACATAACAAGTTTTTGTTTGTTCCTCGTTTTAAAATTATGATTGTGGCCGTTTCTACCAAATTCCTTGATCTGATTATGAACAATTATGAACAGTTGAATGATTATTTCTTTAAATATTGCTCTCAATCATTCTTTAGGACCAATATTATAAATAGCGCGCATCACCCTCTTCTGCAGCTCAAAGATGGTAATAATACTATGAAGATAACTAAAGTTAACAAGTCGCGCCGTATCTGTCAGTTAATTGACTAATCTTTCTAAACGCGTATGCTGCAGAACTAGGTGTATATTAGCCAATCCTTTAATATGAGGGCCCCAATGCAATTTAGAATTAATATTTTATCCAAAGAAAAATAGCAGATTCGACCAGTTTTACCACCTCACCATTTAAGAAAACATTCGCATCTACATTTTTGGTGAATTTAATATGGTGGATGATGAGCAAAAATGAGTGAATTAACAGGAAAAGGCCTCAACGGTAGATCCTGATGCCAGAATAGAATACACAGACCCCTAGTGGTTGATTGCCTCTCAATAGTGGTCTATCAAATAATAAGGCTCTGCAACTAGGGCTCGAATCTAGTGTAGATCGTTGAAAGAGGATAGGAAAAATTTATGTTGGGATAATTCAACTTTTATTTACTTAATGAATTCAGAATCTTTGAAATATAATGGCACTCGGCCGCACATTAAAATTGGCATGTCTTACTCACCATAGAACTACATACACACCATTAAGACTAAATTAAGAATGTTTGCTCCAGGTGAAGACCCTCCGGCTACAGCTATTGTCAGGATCACCAGCTCCAGAAACAACATCGTACAACTACCCCCCTTACAACACCCCAAACCAGTATGGAGAAACCTGGAGCAAGCCAAGTGGAGGGGGTACCAAGAGAAGAGTCTACTTCCTATTATTTGTTGCGATCACTCAACCACTCTTGTCCTGGTGGCTCACTTACCATCTCATACCACCGTCACTTGTGGCAACACCCACATAACGTATTTTGTAATTATCTCTAGTTCTAAGATTGAATGTTGGTGATACTGTTTCATAATAAAATTATTTTAATGGTTTTTGGAGATTTTTATCTGGCTAGTCGTGTGTATAAAACCCAGTTATTGCAATTGTTTCTATTCAAATCATGGATGATTATTATAGAAAGTAAAATGTGCTGCCAACATTCAATGCCTATATAAGTACACAGAGTAGAAGCTGCCGCATGCTTCCCAAAACTAAAAACAGTTATCGGTATTGAATGACGGTTTTGAAAACTATATATATATATATATACAAGGTGAAACTAAATGGGTATACTATGCTTTGAACCAGACATTCCTTAGGTCATCTAATGACTATGTGAAGTCAGAAATGAATTAGCATTATAATTTAATACAATATTTAAAGTGCTAAGTTTTCGCAAAAAGTATGATACCCTCAACCCTAATCAGCTGTTTTTTTGAACTCTCTTTGACTTTAAACAGATGAAAAACTTAGATGTGACATAATATCAGATAATAGTAAAATGCCTACGATTCATTGCAGCTGTGAAGCAATTTGTGTTCTCATTTTGCCATGAAGACAAAGTTATTTTGTATGTGCATTTGCTTTAGCTGACATTGAAAATACTTCTAAATTTGTATTTACTGTAGTTATGTATTACCCAATAAAGATTTTTTTAATTCTAATCTTATTATGAAACTATGTTATGTTAGTATTTACTCTGATTTCCGCGAGTGTTACAAATTTAAATAAAACACGTTTAAAAGATAAAAACTAGTGTAATTGTAACTGTGTTTTTACATTTTGTGTTTTTTTAAATATGTTAGGTTGAAAAGATCGGCCTGTCTGCGTTAATACTCTTTGAATTGTGCTTTGAAACACGATATTTACTGCTCTGTGTGTGTGTAAATGTCTATTCTAAAGGCATATACACATACTTCAATGTAGAATTATTTGAATTTTTTATTTCTTCAAGTTACATTGAAAATATGTAATTCCAAATTTGTAATTGTAGATTATGGGTACCACAACGGCACCTTTTTCTGCCGTGAAGCAAAAATGTGTAAGCATTATTATGGTTTGGTCTGAATGGCACTGTAGCTGTTCTTATTACTGGGCAAATGAGTCTTGACATTTTAATTCAAAAATGTTTTATCCAATAAAGATAATTCTAATAGACTCCTATTAAGAAATTGTTCTTCACGGATTTTTTTTGTCAAATATGGATATCTTTGACCATCCTCGTATTAATAATATGTACTCCATTCCCGGACCGGGTTTTGTACCCGGCCTGGGTATGGAATGGGGCAGTTATTGAGTTTTTCGTAGGAAATTTCTCACTAGCAGCCCAAAGTTCAGAAATGTAGATGCTCGCCCCCTATTACGTGGGAATTAAACATAGTGAAACGTGGGTGGAAAAAATACACCTCTAACCCTTCAGGAATACAGACGTGAAACTGTGTAATGTTATGTAATTTCTTATTTTGTTTCAATAACAGAATAAACATCACCATACTATTGCATATGACCCAAATAACGTACCATTGAAGGGATGTTATACCCTTTCTGGTTCACGTTGTATATATATAATATATCATATTGTGCGAATGCTGGTTAAACATTTCTATCACCCGAAATAATAGAGGTAAGTTTCTTTTTAATGGCAATAAATAATTACGAGAAGATGCGTTGTAATATATTAACTACTATTTACCGATACATCAAAATTTGGAGCTCCTCCGCTTCATCTTATGAAGCTTCGCTTCTTTTTATTGTATTTATATATCAGTTAGCTATTCAAGGCTCACTATGTTTTATATAACTTTATATTTTAACTTTGAAAAATTAAATATTTTTTTTATTTAATTTAATGTGTGTTTTCTTTGAAATTCCTTAGAAGTGGAGGGCAAGTTGAAAGGGAAAAGACGTAACTTAATGATAGAAAAAAGTGTGTGTGTACTTATATACGCACGCAAAAAGGTTATAATTATTTTGCGTAACTTTTGCTTAATTATTTTTTATTCCTCGTGCTATTTTACGTTTGTAGAAAGAACAATGAGTTGGAAGTATGATACAAATGATCTATTTGAGTAACAAACGTCAGGGTGTCGAATTTGCGTGTCAGTGTGCACACGCATCTTAAAATATCACTCTGATTATTTTTTCCTTATGCATCCAAAAGAAGTAAAACTTGTAAAGTACCGGCACATAATAATATTATATGAGTTTATTTTAATTAAGTAGTATTGGAGAAGATCTTATATAGTTATAAAATTATGTAATTAAAAATAATGTACAATAATGAAATAACAACATCCAAAGTTCTTGCCCGTACCCTGTGTGCAAAATGGAAAGCAAGTTCAGGCAAGATGGTATATTTATGAAATCTGTACAAAACCGAACTGTGTAAATATTGTCTATACCATCTTTTGTATCTGTACATAGGTTGTGCTTCTATAAATAATTTTATTTGAAAAAACAGGATGACGGATCGTTATTCGATTCTCATATAATAAATAACACTCGAAGTTTTTGCTTCTCGGTATTTGTATCCTCTAGATTAGGTCACGAGGATGGTTCATTATTGTTTATGATGAAGATTGACGTCGTCACATGTTGTTCAGTCATTCAATGGTTGCAGCATGAGGATTGCATGGGGCGATACTAGCCTTTATTCAAATTCAAATATTTTTATTCAAAATAGGATTTAAAATCACTTATTGAACGTCAAAAACTACTACCCATTCAAAAGAGACTGCCTCAGACCTGAAGAATGGGCGCAAGAAACTCAGCGGGCTTTTTTTTTAAATATAAAATATGGATTACAATGTAATATCGTACAATAAACATTTATAATTAAAGAGCCTGAGGGTGTTCGCTTTATTCCCAGTCCGTGGTGTCATTAAGAAAGTCGTTTATGCTATAATAACCTTTCCCACACAAACGTTTTTTAACAATTCTTTTAAATTTCGTAACACATTTGTTTTGTACATTTTCTAGGATCATATTGTAGAAGCATATACATCGCCCAACAAAAGACTTACTAACTCGACCCAACCGAGTAGTAGGCATAACAACTTTATGTTTGTTCCTCGTGTTAACATTATGAATGTCACAGTTTCTAGAAAATTCCTCAATGTGCTTATGAACATACAGAACATTATCAAAAATGTATTGAGAAGCAACAGTCAAAATGTTTATTTCTTTTAATTTTTCTCTTAATGATTCTTTAGGACCTAGGTTATAAATCGCGCGAATAGCCCTCTTCTGCACCACAAAGATAGTATTATATCGGCCGCACTGCCCCATAACAATATACCATAGGACATAATACTATGAAAATAACTAAAGTATACTAATCTTGCCGTATGTATGTCAGTTAACCGTCTAATTTTCTTAACCGCATATGCTGCAGAACTAAGCCTATTCGCCAATCCTTCAATATTGCCCCACTGCAATTTGGAATCAAGAGTAATGCCAAGAAATACAGTAGATTCCACTGGTTTTACCACCTTTTACCTCCATTTAATAAAATATTCGCATCTACATTTTTGACATTTGGCGCGGTGAATTTAATATATTTGGTTTTATGACTATTTAACAATAAGTTATAGGCGCTTAACCAGTACACGATGTCAGATAGAACATTGTTTACTTCGTCATATAAAACTTGGCTTCGTTTCACTTTGAATATAAGTGAAGTGTCATCCGCAAACAATACCACCTTGTGTTTTTTTCTACAAGGTTAGGTAGATCATTTATATAAATTAGGAAGAGGAAGGGTCCAAGTATAGACCCTTGTGGTACCGAGAGGAGTCCCAGGGATCTCCTGCCATTCACCTCGACCCTCTGAATCCTATTATTTAAATATGAGATCAGAGTATCGAGTGCAGATCCTCTTATACCATAGTGACATAGTTTCCTGACCAGCGTTGAATGTTGAACACAATCAAAAGCCTTAGATAAATCACAGAAGATACCAAGTGCATTCTGTGATTCCTCCCAGGCCACAAAAATATTCCTGGTGAGTTCAACACCTGCATCCGTAGTCGAGCGTCTTGTTTTATATGTTATTGTTTTATATGAAGTAATTTATAAGTGTTAAAGTGAGTAAGCATTTGGTTTAAAATATTTTTTTCAAAAATTTTACTAAGGGTCGGCAACACTGAAACAGGGCGATAGTTATTCGGGTCAGAAGTGAGTCCCGATGTAAATATTGGTGTAATTTTAGTATACTTCAGAAGGTCAGGAAACACGCCATGTTCCATACAGCTATTAAAAACTAGTGCTAGATATGACGTCAATAACAGAACTTATTATTTTTACAGATATGCCCCATATATCAACAGTTTTTTTCATTTCTAAGGATCTGAAAGTTTTAATTATTTCTGCTGGGCTAACAATACTGAATTTTAATTTTATTTACATTCCTTAACATTTTCCAAAAGAAGTGGCTCGGCAACACTGGTGGAGGAGACTTACTTAGAGTACTATATGCTTTCTTCTACTACTACTGCTTAGAGTATTATATGTTTTCTTCTTGCTTCATTTAAAGCTTCCAAGTTCTGAGGAGTGGCATGAATATCAAGAATCAATAAAACTGGTCTGTTTGCTGTGGATCTTTGATATCTCATTAAAAATTTATAGCCAGTTGTTAAAGGTATTGCAAGTTATCCAAACACAGAAAACCGATTGGAGGTCCATCCAAAAGCCTTTCTTCCATTCTATCCAAAAATCATTCTCTTTGTTTAAATATAAAAGTCAAAGTCAAATAAACTTTATTCAATTAGGCTTAATTAAACTAAGTGCTCGTCAACGATCATCATCGAGAAGAACATTCAAGAAACTTCTGTCCTTTCACTGATGCCGCCATCACGGAAATTAGAATAATTTCTTTATAAAATTACACATTTCTCTCACTCAGTTACCCGTCAATTCACGTCTGGATCGGATGTCCAAATTTTACGCTCGCGTCAATTGCGTAATTTTTGGAGTTATAACTTAATGTTATTAAAAGGCATAAAAGGCATTTATTTTCTCAAAATTGATTCCTTTAGAATTCTTTTTGATGTCATTTCTTATACTACTAGATACTACTACCGCTTCGGAAACAAATGGCGCTCTGAGAGAGAATATTCATTATCAATATTGACTTTTCTACCATTCTTTAAACATTGAGTGGTTTTGAATTGCGGGCGAAATTCGGAATGAATTTCCTATAATAACCAAGGCCTAGAAATTGTTTTATCTCTTTGAGTGTTTTAGGGATGGGATATTTTCTGATAGAGTCTATTTTGTCAGGCATTGGTTTATTCCTGTAATTACTGATGATGTATCTCAAGTTTCAGAAACTCCGATTTATCAATCTGGATTTTGAAATTTGAACCTTTAAGTCTATGAAAAACCTTTTAAAGATCAATTATATTGTGTTCCTGTAGGGACTTGTTTAACACTACGATATCATCAAGGTGCCACAGGCATATCTCATTTTGTAGCCCTCTGAGGACATCCATTACCCGCTCGAATGTGGACGGGGAATTTCTGAGTCCCATAGGCATTCGAAGAAATTGTGAAAAGTGCCCGTGTTCAACATTCAACGCTGTCTTCTTAATATCTTGTGGATCCATCTCAACTTGATAGATGCCACTTGCTAAATCTAAAGTGGTAAAATACTGGCACTTCCCTAACTTATCTAGAGCATCACTTATGTTAGGAATGGAGTATTTGTCATCCAATGCTTTTTCGTTAACTTTCCGAAAAACAACCACGAGGTGCCATTTCTGCTAACCTGATGCGTCTATCTTCTTAGATACTACCCGAATGGGTGAGCTCCACGCAGATTCAGATTTCTTGATTTGGTCCCTGACCTCCGTCAAAGAGTAGCGGGTATGGGTAGCTTTTTGTATGAACATTTCACATGGCATTTCGTCGGTAGTTCTGATTCTATGTTTAATTTTATTCGTGAAGGTGAGAGCTTCTGTTAGTTATACATTCGTGAATGATACAGTTACAGAGGACTTGCTCTGTAAAGGCCTGGATTCACTTTGATTAGTGAATCCAGGCCTTTAGAGAGCCCTTCCCCCTCACTCGCAGCGTGCTTGCCACTAAGTACGTCTGAACAGGCAGTTCGTGTTGTTGTTGTACAAAAATGCCAAAGTGGACCGAAGACATAACCCATAAATTTGTGCAGGAGTATGTAAAACACGAATGCCTTTACAATTGTAAAGCCATAAGCTTGCACCATGAATGGGTCTTCTAATAATCCATTTTCGAACCCATATTCTTCGTCTTGCATGTTCAGCTTCTAATAGTTCTACGGTTTCAGATACCACCGCGTTTAATACTTGAAATAATTGCAAGCGCTCTTCTCTTTGTTCGTTGGATCGACACCTAACAACTGAATTTACTAAACAGAGCCACTAAACAATAATTGGACACTACTTGCACTGTACACCTGCACTAATCATCCTCAATAACTAATCACTTGCACTCGCACTAATCAAAGTGAATACAGCCCTTAATGAACGCGTCGCCATCTACGGTAATACGAACAATTTTAGAAGTTCTCGCTGTTTACGTTACGAGAGTTGTACATTCTGATGGGACTTCACGCAGTGCGAGTTATCGGTCTACCTTCTCTCAAATCAATTCGGGCCTCCCAACTGCTAAGTAGCTCTAGACCTATGAGCCCGTCGATGGGATAGAAAAGTAATAGAATAATTAATTATTCTTACTAGACGCGTGTTTATTGGTTACTTCAAAAGGATCGAAATTAATGGGATAATTTTTATATTAATTAATTAATTATCTTCATACATATTCTTTTTATAATTGTAAAATATTTTGACTACCTACTTATATGTAAACATGTTTTCTATGGGTCCCTGACCTGCAATAAAATGATTTTATTATTTATTATTATAATCTTTAAAATATTTCTCGACAGCTTCAGGGCTTATAAATGACTGGTTAGCGCCCGTATCAATTAGTAATTTTAAAGGTGAGTCTTTAATCTGGATAACTGCCTCTGCGTCTGGAGATTTAATTATATCTTGGTTTTGGTAAATTCGAAGCCTCATGAAAATCCTGTTCGGTCTGACTAGGTCCTAACTGCTTTTTATAATCGTCATGTAGTTGATTGCTATCAGTCATATCGTAATAAGGCACGTCATAGATGTATTCATGAGAAAATCCATTGTCAGCATGGTCACAATATTGGGTGTAATCAGTTTCTTGGTTATAATCATAATTGAAGTACTTATATGACGCGAAGTCGTTCAGTTTGATCTCGCGATATTTAAAGTAATTAGTCGGAGGTGGATTACCAATCTTACTCCCGCACGTGATAACAACGCGCTGGTTTCGTACCCTGCGAACACCATCGACCCAGGCCCCAGTTTTAATTGGATCAATGGCCATCCTAATCATTTTGAGCACGCACTCGCTCGAGTCGTCTTCAGACGTGCTTCCGATTTCTGATTGAGTGACTGGATGTGGCCGGAACGCGTGCGACAACGTCCGCATAGGTCAGTGCTGCAAAGGTTGATTGCGACGTCTCCATGAGCCGCGTTGTCTGTGCGGCGAGGCGCTCGATTTCCTCCTGCAAGATGCAAGAGGAAATCGAGCGCATCCTCTTTCATCGTTCTTGACGTTAAGGGCCTTAACACCTTCTAAGAGACGGTCCAGATTTTTAGGGACGGTTTCAGATCTGTTATCATCCTGAACCTCCGCTGAATTATCCATGTCTTGTTTTTTTTTGCCATTTCCCTCTTTAATGCGTAATTTTCACTATTCACTGCCTTAATAATATTGTAAAATAGATCCAGGGCATCTTTAATTATCTTCTTAGTTGAGGACGTAATGTTCCAAGATTCATCGTGTTTATCCATTACGGCGCGGTATGTTTCTCACGCATGCATTGGTGACCTCTCCCACTCGGGACGCAAAGGTTCTCCCAATTCTTCCGATGGCGTTTTTGGCGAACTTATCGGCTTTTTGTCAGACGACATTTTAAAATTCAAATATTTTGTAACTGATGTGTGTATGTAATATATTAAAGTAATACCAAAATCTATTTATATTTCCCGTATCAACTATAACGCCATCAGTACTGGTAATTGTTATCTGGTATATACTCTGTGTCAATGGCTCCTCCCTTTGATTAGCTTCTCTGTGGTTTGACGACGGACAAACAAGGAAATGGCGGCGGTTATGTCTATTAATAGATTTTTTATTTTTAAAGTTTAGTATTTACACGTCTTATCACTTCGTTCTTCACAAATATAATAAAATAATATTAATTTAATTTTTTATGTCTGTTTGAAACTCTTTAAAGATCACTTTATATAAAAATTTAATTAAAAGTAACAAAAAATTCTTGTTATTTTATAAGCAAATGGCGTCGGTAGATTCTATAAATAGAATGTATATTATGAAGAATGTTTTGATATTTATGATTGAGTTAGCGGTCAATGTAAAATTTACACATATAGGTAAACTTATTTGCCAATTTAATAGTTAGGAATAACACTTATCCACACCATAGTATTTTCTATACACGGTACACGTACTTAGCAGTTGATTACGACGACACAACACATTTAACAATTTCATGAACTGATTTATTGAGAATCTTTCTGAATCTGCTTTCTTGTTGAAATGCACTTATACTGCAAACCTTGGCGGAGTGGTCGATTGGTGTTACCGTAGCTGCAGAGCCCTACTATGTTCCAACCTGTCCAAACTGGTTGGGTGAGTGGGACGGCTCTGTGGCAGT
>CATIXQ010000012.1:9159404-9208494 GCA_949711755.1 Leptidea juvernica | reverse complement strand
CCACCCTTGTCGCTATGAGACAAAGGTACGGGATATGTTGCTGCTGATTGGGGGGCAATTACCATATATGGTGTCTACTTTTCCCCCAACCGGAGTCTGAGTGATTTCGAGGTTTTTCTGAGCAACCTGGAAACCTCGATACGGCAAATTAAAATCCAAAGCATGGGGCTCCCCCGGAACGGACGCCCGGGGCGGGGCAGTGGAGGAGTGGGCGGCTACGATGGGCCTCTGTCTTCTCAACAGAGGCTCTACAAATACGTGTGTGCGACGGCAGGGGGGGTCGATAGTGGACCTTTCGTTCGCTACCCCTGCTGTTGCAACACGAGTAAATAACTGGCGCGTCCTGGAAGAGGTTGAGACGCTCTCGGACCATCTCTATATCCGATTTGAGCTCTCCCGAACCCAGGACGCCAGAAGGGGTCACACGGCGCGGCATTCTTTCCGCTTTCCGCGGTGGGCTGCTTCTAAGCTTGATAGGGACCTACTGGACCTCCTGGGCCTCCTCATGAGGAGGTAGACATGGGGGCAGGCTGCCTTCCCGATGAGATTACGCAGATTTGCGATGCAGCCATGCCCCGCGTTCAAGGTCGCCGGCCTCCAAGGAAGGAGGTCTACTGGTGGTCCCGAGAGCTGTCGGATCTCCGTGCGGCCTGCATTCTTGCCCGGAGATCCTACACCCGCAGCCGGCGGCATTACCGCGATGAGGGGGAAGAAGTCCGGCTTCAAGAGGAATACCGAGTTGCACGGAAAACTCTGAAGCTGGCCATATGCCGCGCCAACGATAAGGAGAGAAAGGAGATGCTGAAGGGTCTCGATAGTGATCCCTGGGGTCACCCATATCGTGCGGCGCAGCAAAAGCTGCGTTCACAGGCCCCCCCCCCTTACAGAGACTCTTCAGCCCAGCTTCCTGCAGGATGTGGTTGAGGGGCTTTTTCCACAGTGGGTGGAACACACGTCACCGTCGATGGCCCCTGTGGCCGGAGATGACAGGGAGGCCAATAGTGAAGACGTTCCGCCCGCTACAGAGGCGGAAATAGGGACGGCTGTTCTACGAAATCGTTCCAAGAACACCGCCCCCGGGCCGGACGGGATTCCTGCCCGAGTGCTGGCCTAAGCCCTCAACCACATGACGGACCGCCTCAGGGAACTGTTCGACGCGAGCCTGGTGACCGGACGGTTTCCTCACTGCTGGAAGAGCGGGAAGCTGGCTCTCTTTTCAAAGCCGGGGCGACTAGCAGACTCGGTCGCAGCCTACAGGTCCATAGTGTTGCTGGACGAGGCGGGTAAATTGTTTGAGAGGGTGATATTTACCCGCATCGTCCGACATCTGGGCGAGGTTGGCCCCGATTTGTCGCACGCCCAATTTGGCTTCCGTGCCGGGCGTTCGACGATCGACACTGTTATGCGCCTGAGGGCTGTGACCGAAGAGGCAGTGAGCTGCGGAGGTGTGCTGTTGGCGGTGTCATTGGACATCGCCAACGCTTTTAATAGTCTGCCCTTCAGCTGCATTAGGGAAGCACTCCTCTATCATGGAGTGCCACAGTACCTAAGGCGGCTGGTGGCAGACTATTTAGTGGAGCGTACCGTCATGTACGAGGACCGAGATGGATTCCTTAGACGTCGGCCCATGTCGTGCGGTGTGCCACAGGGGTCTGTTCTTGGACCACTCCTGTGGAACATGGGGTACGACTGGGTCCTTCGAGGGGAATTTCCCCCGGGGCTGGGGGTCATCTGCTATGCAAATGATACCTTGGTCACGGCCCGGGGGAAAAACTTTGAGGAGGCGGCGTGCCTGGCTACCACAGGCGTCTCTCAGGTAGTCGGGCGCATCGAGGCGTTGGGCTTACGGGTGGCTTTGGATAAGACTGAGGCCCTTTTGTTTCACGGGCCTAGTCGTGGTCCGCCAACCGGGGCTTCAATAGAGGTGAACTCGGTCCTCGTACCGGTTCAGGCCCACATAAAGTATCTGGGCCTGATCCTTGACGGTAGATGGCTCTTAGTCGAGCACTTCCGCCAGCTTGCACCAACACTGGTTGACGCTGCGTCAACCCTCGGGCGAATTTTTTCCAATTTGGGCGGACCCAGCGTCGCTACGCGACGGCTGTACACAGGCGTGGTGCGGTCAATGGCACTGTACGGTGCACCGGTATGGGCGACGGCTCTGACCTCCCAAAATAGGGCGCGCCTCTGGCGTCCTCTGAGGGTTATGGCGGTAAGAGTCATACGCGGTTACCGCACCGTATCCACGGAGGCGGCGTGCGCATTGACCCGCGACCGAGGCCACCGGCGCCCGCGTCTGCGCCAACAGGCAACCAAGGCGGCAGCGCCTTTGCCTTCATGTTTGAGCTGTCAGAGCTGTTCGAAATAGACGAAATCACAGCCCTGGCTAGCAGGCTCGATGCTGGACGACCTGCCGTCGCTCCTGCAAGTTATGGCAGACAACGCCAAAATATTTCGAGCCCTCTCCGATATAGGGGGAAAGTATAAAAACATTCGCGTTGCCTAATTACGTAAGCGGACGGGTTAAACCACATACGCTCCGTATAGCGTATTTTAACGCCCAAGGCCTTAAGCCACAACTAGACTTGGTGAAGTAGTTCGCTCACGAACATCAATTAGATCTATTCTTAGTGCAAGAGACATTTCTAAAACCACGTATACGCGATCCGCGTGTCGCTAATTATAACTTAATCAGGAATGATCGCACCACCCGTATGGGCGGTACCCTCATTTATTTTAAAAGGTCTCTACACTGCATACCTATAGATCCTCCGGTCCTCGCTAACATCGAGGCCTCTGCCATCCGAGTCAGTATGGCGAATCACCAGCCGATCACTGTTATTTCAGCTTATCTTCCGCCTAACAAACAAGTATTAGACACAGATATAGAAGCATTACTCGGCCACGGGGCCGCAGTCATAGTGGGCGGCGATCTTAACGCCAAACACTCTAGCTGGAACAGTAGAGCCACAAATAGAAACGGAATCTTATTAGAAGTAAAACAAGTGCAATAGTTGAACAAGTATTCAAGGCATACAGGGGAGTGTTTTTGTTTTAATTGTTAACTGAGTTGTGTAAAAAATAGTAAAAACAGTGAGCAAATTTATGAACAGCTGTTTTTTGTTACGTGCGGTATTTACGTGTACCCTCAACAACTCGTCAACAGACTTATTTTAATAGTCTGAGGAAAATACTTTTAATTAATTGATCTATCTGTGAGTAATATTCTTGTCATCTTATCCGTAATATTGAACTTTTTTCTACCGCTAAATCATTTTCGAAAACTTCTAATCACATTCATATAAGACAAATTTATTATACTGCCATCTAGTGAAGCATAGTTTGTTTCTGCTAAACTGTCCGACATCGATATGACGAACAAGTGTCCTGTATGTGGCAAATTCTACGCGTCGGCAGATGGCGCTAAATGCTGCAAGTGCTCTGCTTTATGTCACAAACAGTGTAGTCATACAAGTCCAGACGCGAAAAAAAAGTAATAAATGGACGTGCACAACATGCACAAAAAAAACCACAACGAAAAAAACAGAATGTGTTGAAAGAGAGGTATCTTTGGACTTGGAGGATTCGGGCAGCTCCTCTCTCGTTGAGGAAATACGTCTTCTCCGAACAGAGTTGTCTGGTTTCAGATACGAAATGAACAGAATATCTTCACTCGTCTCTGACTTTAGCGCGAGGTTGGACGCAATAGAGTACGGAGTTTCAGAACTTGAGGACACGACTCATAAGAGAAATAAGGATCTCAATGACACTATACTTGCACTTCAAAAACAAATAAACATTAAATAATTCCTATTCCCATTTTTGATTCCAAAACACATGAAACCCTTACAGTAATTCCTAAGTATCCACTCATAATGGTGAATCGTTTGAAGTTCAGACCTGTCGTAAAACCATGCGAGGAAATAGAAGACTCCAAATATCTATGCATGGAAGATAATATGGTTCCATATCCTGAGGAAACTTGTATAGAAGAAATTATGATGCTAAAGAAATACAATCACTGTTCTCATCATTTAATTAAAATCGAGAGTACCAAATTACAAAAGGTATTCAGCCATCATTGGTTACTCTATACAGAAGAAAATTTAGTAATTACAGAGTATTGTGGTGAAGAAGTACAGTGACATGAATTACAAGGAACATATATTATTTCACCAGATCAATCTTGTAGAACTGAAATTGGCAATACTTTCATTGAACCATCTTTGAATTCTACAGATATAAGCTATAAACTTTCAATAATATCAATGCCAAATCTACGTGGAATACTGAAGACAAGAGAAAAACAACTTGATCTTCGAAATGTAGACTTCAGTGATGTGAAAGAAATTTTGAACAGTGCTAAATATAGTGTTAGTGAAAATAAAATTCAAGAATATGTGGTGATGGACAAAGTTAGTGTATGGACTTTAAGTTTATATGTTATTATTTTCTTATTTGTCATTTTTGTTTTATATAAATTCAATTTTTTTCGAAATTATCGTCAGCCTAAAAAGTCTTCCGATAATTTCTCGCTTAAGGAGGGGGGAGTTAAGAGTGACAGCCCTACCCAAATTAGCTTTAGGTGCAATTCCACCTCAGCACTTTAAGTAGAACATTAGAGTGGGCAATATTTAGTTGTAAGCATAAAATAAGTATATATGGATTGTAATTAGTTAGTAGATAGATTATTGTATAATAGACTTGCAATGTAATTTTTGAAATAAATATATTTTTTTAAATAAACCTTGGCTCAACAACTTAATTCGCGCAAGTCGATTATTCGCACGTATTCAGCGCGCATGCGTGACAACTAGCGCAATCTAGACCTTTCATGCGTAACTAAATACAATTTCAAGTTACCGGAAGGCCCAATGCATCAGATGCCGTCATAATTTATCCACATAAATGAAACATTAATATTTTAGTTAACTATACAATGAGCTGCTTCATCATGCCCCTTGGAAGGTCGGAGACCTTTCAACATGAATGAAGTAATGTTAAATAAATTAAATAAAAGAGTACAACCAATTATCTTTAGTTACCTCTAACTAAGCGGTATCATGAGTACTAGTGAAAAATCTCAAATAATCCCATAAGAAATAAATTTAAGCGGTAAAGGAGATTAACTTAGAATTCTATCAAAAAACAAAAAACGTAAAAACAAAATGGCTCAAAGAGTGGTCAATTAATTAATGATTTTTTTTTTCTTAAAAATAAGCTAAAATAAATCTTATAAACTAACAGAAAAAATAAAGAAGTTACTGAGTTGGTATAGGGTAAAGTTTTACAACCGGACGCTTGAAAATACCGAATCTAGTCTTAACCTTTGCAACTCGAACAATATTATCGGTGCCAGGAAAAACCTCCGTAATAAATATTGGCCAAATTAGCGGGTGGAGTCATCCTGTCCAACTAATACGACAGTTCCAACCACCACTGGTTTATCAGGAGTATACCACTTCTGTCGAATCTGCAGCGTATGCAGATATTTAGTGTGCCATTTCTTCCAAAACGGTTGCACCATGCTGTCTAACAAATATTTACGCTGTACTAAATTAACAGGTTGATCAGACAAATCTGGAGCAGGTAAATATTTTAGCGGTGATGCCATTAAAAAATGAGCGGGAGTAATCACCTCAGGATGTGGATCAGAGGATACCACATTAAGAGGACATGAGTTCATGATACATTCAACTTGGGTTAGAACTGTTTGGAGCTCTTCATAAGTGAGAAGCTGCAATCCAATAACTCGATATAAATGTGTCTTCAAACTCTTAATATTTGATTCCCACATAGAACCAAAATGTGGTGATCTATGCTGTATCATTTTCCAATTAATTTTATGCAAGATAAATTCTTGAGAAAGTCTTAAAGTTTGAAGTCAATAAAAATGTATATAACTCATCCAATTGTGCATTTAGCGCCAACAAAATTAGTTTCGTTATCGAAATAAAGGCAAGACACAGGCCCCCGACGGGAAATAAAACGCTTGAAAGCGGCTAAGAACGCATCAGTGGCTAAATCAGAAACTAACTCAATGTGGACTGCCTTTGTGACTAAACATACAAATAGACAGATGTATGCCTTTTGAGCATGTTGTCCTCTTCGTCGAGAAAGAGTGATACGAATAGGACCTGCATAGTCAACTCCAGTATGCAGAAATGCTTTAGCCTTTGAGACACGATACGCAGGAAGGTCTGCCATGAACGGCGTCGGAGGATGCGGGTTTAATTTAAAACAACAATTACATTTTCGAGTAACAGATCTTACGACAGTTCTGGTATCCAATATCCAATAACGCTGTCTAAGAATTGATACAAGAAGTCCTGGTCCTGTATGACAATTCATTACGTGGTAATGTCGAATAATCAAATTAACCACGTGATTATTCTTTGGAAGAAGAGCGGGATGCTTGGCTTCAAAGGGAAGAATTGACTTGGATAGTCTCCCGCCAACTCTCAAAATGCCTTCTTCATCTAAGAAAACTGCCAATGGTCGAAGTTTCTTAGACGGCAATTTCGAGTTTTTAAGTAAAGCGATATCTTGTGAAAAATATACAGATTGATTCTCGGGAAGCCCAAGGATGGCAGTTTCGCTATAAGCGCTTTATGCCACACCCGATCGAAGGCATTCGCTATGTCCAAACTCACCGCCAACGCCTCTCCCTTCGACTCAACCGTTTGCGCCCATTTATGGGTGAGGTATGCAAGAAGATCACCAGCTGAGCGACCCTGACGGAAACCGTACTGGCAGTCGCTGATCAGCTGGTGCCCCTCTAGGTATCCCAAGAGCTGGCGGTTGATGATCGACTCCATTACTTTGGAGAAAATGGAGGTAATGGCAATGGGGCGGTAGTTGGACGGATCTGAGCGTACACCTTTCTTAGGGATCGGGTGCACTTAAGCCGCCTTCAATAATTTCGGGACTACGCCTGATGAGTAGGAGAGCCGGAAAGAGGGGTAAGGGCCGGCGCCAGTTCTGGAGCACATGTCCGCAGCACTATCGGGGGAATGCCATCGGGCCCGCTCGATTTGTGAATGTCCAAGGTGAGAAGCGCCTTAAGCACGGCACCATGCCGGATTTTTACCTCCGGCATATATAAATCGCACCGCGGAATATGCGGTGGTGGTGCACCTTGGTCATCCAGAGTCGAGTTGGACGCGAAGAGGGAGCCCAGGAGATCAGCTTTCTCTTTCGCGTCATGGGCCAGCGAGTCATCATCCCTGTGCAGTGGCGGAATGGCTGGCTGGCAGAAGTTTCCTTGGACAGCCTTGGCGAGCGACCAGAACGCACGAGTTCCCGAGGGAAAGCGTGCAAGTCTCTCGCCAATTCTGCCAATGTGCTTCGACTTCGCGTCAGCAATAACTCTTTTGAAGGACCTGGAGGCATGATTGAAGTGTTTTTTAAGTTCGCTGGAATTCACATCCTTAGATACCACCGCATTGACCCAAGCCTGATAGCACTCCTGCTTTCGGCGAAAGGCCATTTTGCAGGGGCGGTCAAACCATGGTTGGGTCCTGCCACCGATAGGCACAGAGAAGGATGGAATGAAGAGTTCCATACCTTGCAGTACCACATCAGCAACAGCGTCAGCAGCGGCATCTGGATCTCCCAGCGAAAAACAGATCTGCCTCCATGGGTAGGATGCAAAAAAGCACCGCATCTCGTCCCACTCTGCTGACCTATAGTGCCACACGCGGCGACAGCCTAAGAAGCGGGGCCATGTTAGGCGCGTGATCGGCACGGTGCTCCGGATCAGGCAGTGGTCCGACGATCCCAGAGGAGGGTCAACGGTTGCCGTCCGGATGTGAGGTCAACAGAAGGTCCAACAGTGAAGGTGTATGATCTTGCACATCTCGGTTTCGCGTTGACGCAATAACCAGTTGCGTCAGACCATATGCTAAGGCGAAGTCGTGAACAGATCTCCCTGCATGATCAGTGGTACGTAAGCCTAGCCATTCGGCGTGGTGGGCGTTAAAATCACCAAGAAACATGATCTCTGCAGTGGGGATCTGCTCCAACACGGAATCTGTAGCCATTTGGATGTGTTCGAGGAGCCGGTCAGTCTCTGCGTTACCGCTATGGGACCTATACAGGCATGCGTAGATTCGCGGATGTTCATCGCAGTCTACACGCAGCCAGATGATGGATAGATCCTGTCCTTCAAGAAAACTCAGGCGTAGAGAACAGACATACTCCCTGACGTAAACGCATACGCCGGCCCGTGGTATAAAGGAGTGTTCCAAATTATACCCCGGGTATGAAAGGTAAGATGAATCAGCCAGGGAGGATATCTGTGTCTCGGTTAAAAAGAGCAGGGCCGCCTTTACCGTCTCCAGATGAAAGTGGACGGCATTTAAATTTGAGCGAAGCCCCCTGATGTTGCAAAAGTCCACAGCGAGTGTGGAGGAGGGTGGTTTGAGCCTCCTGCTCTATTTGCCCCGAGTCAGCGCAGATTTGCCCCCTCCAGAATACGCGGGGCAGCCTGGGCAACCACTATTAGGTACAGGCCCTAATTCTGGGCGCCCGGGGACGGATTCTCCAGGGCTGCCTAGCCTGGTACCGTCCTAGAGTAGTCTATTTTTAGTCCGTGCTGCCATTTCTATTTTTGAGATGGGGGGGTGTAGGCCTCCGGATAACCCACTTACCAAACGAAACACAGCGGCATAGCCGCTATTTCACGCCGGTTCCGAGTGGGGGAGTGGCCCAATTCAGTTGTGTCCGTGAGGATCCAACATGACACTACCACTCCTAAGATATAATGAAATTAAACCGATCATTTACAGAAGGTACGTTTTCAAATTTAAATCAATTATAAAGTTTTGTGAGCTTACTATCTGAACAAAAAAGACACACAAGCGGTGTATTTGAATAAACGGGAGAAATAGGTATATTAGTATAGTCGTGGCTCGCGACGAATGACTTATAGGTTGGTGCGCGCGATTCACGCGCGGTCGCAGCGGGGGCTAAGCCTGTGTTTATATTACGTATTTTGTCCGAACGTTCTAAAATCTTAACTTGATCTTGAATAAATTTTATCAAGTCTTTTGACGAAGGAATTTCAACATCTCGGACGGATAACTCGAATGAATGTGCGGTTTGAGAATCAATTTTTCTTAAAGCACAGTGCAATAGAATAAAATCTGTTAAATCGTTTATATCCAATTGCTTTAAAGCGGCTAGTGATGACGAATATTTTTCTTTAAAGGCATTCAAACTATATGCGGAATGAGAACAACCCTTTAATTCTACGATATTATTTAAGTAATGTGTGTCTAACGATCGTTTATCTTGATACTTTTTAACTAGTGAATTCCAAATAATTTTATAGGAATCACCTGTACGTATTATACCTGCAGTTATTCATAAAAGGGAATCAGTTAACTTACCCATTATATATTGGATACGGTGAGAGTCTGTCAGTTCTTTATTCTCATGAATATTTGTTTTAAATTACTCATAAAAGACAGGCCATATTTCTGTCTTTCCATCGAAACTAGGCAGCACAATGGATGGAATTTTGATATGGAAGCAAGAATTGTTGTTCAAGTGTGTGGCAAAGGCAAGTGATCCAATAATATTTTATTCCTAACCCTTTTTAATATATAAATCATCAAATGATTCTAATTTGATTGATAATGAAAGTTAATTCAATATCAATAATCTGATGCAAAAACTTTTTATACTCTACCCTCAACTCATCTATAGTTTCTGAATCAGCTAAAAACTGTTCATTATTGCGTGATTCGAAACCAGAAACATTGACGGATAAATTATACAAACGATTTATTCTTTTAAATATTATTTCCTTTTCACCGTTCAAAATACTAAGCTGCTTAGATAATTTGTCATGATCCATTTTGTCTTTACTCATTTTATTTGAACAAAATCTATATGATGAATATTAAGCTAATTGGTTGTTGTATGAAGTTAAATAAATAAATTTATTGATATTATGATATTAATTATGTAGGCTGTCGTATAAATAGACAGTCTACCGCGGGGAACGTAAATCGAAAAAAATAGCGGATAATTATGGCGACAACTAATACAAAAACCAATCCACTAACCTGTATTGAATCTAGAGTTTCCTAAGGAGGAATACTCGCAGATCAGTCTTGATTCGTGGCTTGTCGTTGTCGCAGCAGAGCTGAGAGCGATAAAAACAGCAATCAGGAAGCATCCACGGTATATTCGGGAACTAGATTGATGTCACAAGCAAGTCACTTAAACACACAAGACACTTAAAGTTATAGAATCAATCACGGCAGGCAGACAACTCGAAGACCAGTTGTCTTACTAATTTATGGCGCGCGAATCAATTATTCGCACGTATTCAGCGCGCATGCGCGGCAACTAGCATAATCCTAGACCTTTCATGCGTAACTAAATACAATTTCAAGTTAGCAGAAGGCCCAATGCATCAGATGCCGTCATAATTTATCCACATAAATGAAACATTAATATTTTAGTGAACTAGTGATTGTAATTCTTCTACCAGGGCCTGCTTTAGTGCCCTGAGGGTAGTAGGTGGTGGTCTGCGATTTCTGACTAGCCTCCCAAGCTCATCCCAGGCGTGTTCAATCGGGTTGAGATCAGGACTTCTTGATGGCCAAGCCATCACGCTGATACCGACCTCCTGAATATACTCTTGTACGATATGAGCCGTGTGTGGCCGGGCATTATCATGCATCAGCATCGATCCATCACCCATATTTGCTAAATACGGCCCTGCATACTCATTGAGAATCTCTTGAGCATATCTTTGCCCAGTGAGGGTGCCATTTTCTATGGCTACTAGCTCTGTGCGACCTTCTGAAGATATGCCAGCTAACACATGTACACTGCCGTATTGGACTCTTTCTGAGATGCAGGCTTGAAGGTATCGCTCACCAGGTCGCCTGTAAACACTTCGCCTTACATCAGAAGTGTAAAGGGAGAATCGAGACTCATCTGCAAACAAAATTCTTGACCATTCTTCTTCATCCCACTGCATGTGTTCTCGGGCGTATCGTAGTCTCGCTACTTGATGCTGTCTCTCGAGTTTTGGGCCACTCGCTGGTCTTCGGGGTTTCAAATTTGCTTTAGCAAGTCTTCTTCTCACTGTACTGTCACTAATGTAGTCCCTCCGGGTCTGAAGTAGCTGTTTCTGGACTTCAACTGCATTTTGGTGGCGATTTCTTAACACAGTGGAAATAATATAACGATCTTCTCGGGCACTGGTACACCTGGGTCTGCCATTACAAGGTCTCCTCAGATGGTGTCCAGTCTATTCGTACCTTCGCTTTACCTTCTGGACCGTTCGTACCGTCACACCCACCATTCTTGCAGTGCGACGCATACTGATGCCTAGTTCCAGAAAAGCTATGATCCTAGCACATTCTTCAACTGAAAGAGGCATGATAAATAAATGTTATGTGCTTTTTAGCATAAATTTTTAAAACAAGACACATCGATCTTAAAAAAAATTTAAAACAGAAAGAAAAATGTGAATGCTAAAATTGTAATTCGGAAACGTCCACTTTGAAAAAGGAATGGTTTTGTTTTTGAAGTTTTTTTTCAGCCAATTCATAAAAGAAGGTTACCGACTGTAAAGTTTTTATGTACAAAATTAAATTCTCTTTGGAGTCCTTTTTATTTCGAAAGTATATCTTGGGAACTTAAAACGTTATCGCAATTTTAAAAGTGTGATACTTACTTTTGAAGGCCAGTGTATATATAAAATCTTAACATCAGCCATAACAACAAAAATCAATAAACATGTTGAACATTATAATATAATAGCGGAAGAACAAAAGGGATGCAGGCGAGGCCACATTGGATGTAAGGAACAGTTAATAATTGATTCTACTTCACAAGGAAGTTCATTTCACAGCTTTGTAGTACATGGAAGAAAGCTCCTTGAATACCGCACTGTGGAGGACCATCACTCATCCAGATGGTGAGGATGATAACCAAACTTGTGGCGTGTCGTGTGAAGGTGGAATTCGGCGGCAGGAATCAGGTTAAACAGCTCTTCAGAACACTCCCCGTGATAAATTCGGTAGAAGACACACAATGAAGCGACGTCTCTACGCAACGCCAAGTGATCCAGCCGTTCACTGAGCACTGGGTCCCCGACAATTCGAGCTACTGTGCTTTGCACGCGGTCAAATGGATCGAGCTAATATTGGGGTGCGCCAGACCAGATATGACAGCAATACTCCATGTGTGGCCGGACCTGTGCTTTGTAGAGCGCTAGTATGTGGGCCGGCTTGAAGTATTGCCGTGCTCTATTAATGACGCCCAGTTTCATTGAAGCCAATTTGGCTTTGCCCTCCAGATGACCACGAAATTGGCTATGGCTCGAGATTTCGAGACCCAGTATTCCGATACTAGGCGAGGCTTTAAGGGAAGTGTTGTCGAAGAGCGGTACTACGACAAATGAGGTTTTTTTAGTGGTAAACCCGCAAACTTGAGTCTTCTGGGGGTTTAATTGGGCAGCATTTACGGGCTTCGGGTTCTAGCAATATCCGTCGACAACGACCTGTATGCTGCGCTCAGTGAAGAAGCTGGAGGTCCACTTACACAAGCTCTCGGGAAGCCCAAATGATGGAAGTTTTGAGAGGAGCGCCTTGTGCCATACACGATCAAAGGCCTTCGCTATATCCAGGCTAACTGCCAGGCCTTCCCCCTTGCTTTCAATAGCCGCAGCCCATCTATGTGTTAGGTATACCAGAAGATTACCTGCCGACCGACCATGGCGAAACCCGTATTGTCGGTCGTTGATCAACTGGTGACCCTCTAGGTATACCAAGAGCTAATTATGCTCTCCATGATTTTGGAGAGCAGGGAGGTAATAGCAATAGGCCTGTAGTTTGCCGGATCCGAACTGTCTCCTTTTTTTGGACAAGGGCTGACTTCCATGAGTCAGGGACTTCGCCTTTTGAATAAGAGTGCTGGAATAAACGCGTTAGCACCGGCGTCAACTCAGGGGCACACGTTCTAAGCACGATTGGAGAAATGCCATCCGGCCCGCTCGACTTCCTGACGTCCAACGAAAACAGAGCTCGCCTAACAGTTTTCTGTCTGAACTGTACTTCAAGTATTGAGCTCTGACACCGCGGGATGGTCGGCGGTGTTTTTCCGTTGTCGTCAAGAAATTCAAGAAATCGTCTTTCTCTTTTGCTGTATGGGCCAGGGTGTCATTCCTCATGTGCAACGGCGGCATGTACGGCTGGCTGAAGTTAGCAAGAGCAGCTTTCGACAACGACCAGAACTTGCGTGTTCCGGTCGGGTAACTGGAAAGCTGCTCGCCTATTTTGACGACGTGTTTTGAATTTGCACGGGTGATTTGCCGCTTAAAAAATCTGGAGGCACGGTTGTATTTCCGCTTAAGAACTATGCAGTTCGGATCCTTTGTGCCCAGCGCCGCAACCCAAGTTCGATACGCCTGTATTTTGCAGTCAGATGCTGCTTTGACTGACGCATCGAACCAGGGCTGTGATCTACCTCCGATCGGTACTACAGAGCTTGGTATAAAAATATCCATGCCCTGCAGTATCACATCGGCTACTGCAACGGCGCAGGCACTAGGATCAAAGACCTGGTAACCATCGGGATGTGTAGTCAGCAGAAGATCCAATAAGGACGGCATGTGGCTATCCACATCCGGGAGCCGTGTTGGCGACTCAACCAATTGGGATAGACAATGCAAAATTATGCACAGATCACCCTGCGTAGTCTGTGGTGCGTGGTCCAAGCTATTCGGCATTGTGCCCGTTGAAATCACCCAAGACTACGATTTCAGCGGAGGGGATCTTTGCAAGCACGTCGTCAATTGCCGCTTGAACGCAGCCCATGAGATAATCGGTTTCTGCGTTACCACTATTGGACCTGTAGACATACGCATAGATGCGGCCGCGGAGCCAGAGAGTGGACAGGTCCCTACCCTCAAAATTGCCGAGACGGCGACAGCAGATATCCTTCCTAACGTACACACATACCCCGGCATGAGGCAAAAATTGTGCTAAATTTTGTACCCGGGGTACGTTAAATATGACGTATCGCTAGGTCGAGATATCTGCGTCTCCGTAAGGAAACACTAGGCCGGCTACGCCGTCTCAAGGTGGTAGTAGACGGCGTTTAAATTGGAGGGAATTCCCCTGACATTGCAAAAGTCCACGTTGAGTGTGGAGCGAGGTGCCGTGGTGTTACTGCCTCGTTTGTCCATGGTCATGCGCGGTTCTATGCCCTCCCCAGAATACGAAGGGCGGCCCGAGCTAGAGTGCTCGGGGAGGGGATTCTCCGACTCTGGTAGAGCTGGTACCCTCCTGGGGTAAAATCTTTTGTAGATCCGCTGTCATATTCGGGTGGAGAGGGGGGGGGGGGAATGGCCACCGGTCCTCGACACTAACCTATGCGAAACATAGCGGCCGCCGCCGGCATCACGCCGGCATTCTTTGCGAGTGTGGTAATTAACCCAGACGAGTCTGGCCCGATTGTGCTGACGTCAAAAGACAGCAGCGTGACTCTCCCACTTCTAAAAAGCCCTTAGTCGCCTCTTACGACACCCATGGGCCTGGGACTCCCCTATTCTTTTTACGCCCCGGGGAAAGTACAGGGCAACTAGAGAAATAGCCATTAGAAAGGGTATCTATCAAGGCGATTCCTTGAGTCCTCTGTGGTTTTGCCTCGCCTTAAACCCCCTGTCACATTTGCTGCGTGATTGTCGTATATGACAGGATATCGCCTCAAACACTATATACAAGAAACAATAGTATCTCATCTCATATATATGGATGATATTAAGTTATATGGAAAAACAGAAATGGAAATGAAAAAATTAATAGATACTACAGCACAATTTAGCAAAGATATTAATATGGAATTTGGTTTGGATAAATGTAGTACACTTCACATAAAAAGAGACAAGATACGGCCGGGCCATTATGCAGTTAATGATATCGATAAAATTAGAGCCATGGAACAAACCGAACCATATAAATATTTAGGATATAAACAACTTAGAGGATTAGATCACCCAGAAATGAAAAACACTTTAACATTAGAATTTAAAAAACGAATTAATGGTCTTTGTAAAACTCAATTAACAAGCAAACATCTTATTAAGTCCCTAAATACATATGCTATCCCAATTCTAACATACTCATTTGGTATCATAAAATGGACAAAAACAGACATAGAACACACACCACACTAACTAAGCACAATAATCTACACCCAAAATCTGCAATAGACAGACTTACTATCAAAAGAGAATATGGAGGAAGGGGCCTCATTGATTTGAATCATCTCTGTCAAAAACAAGTCGGCAATTTAAAAGATTTTTTCCACTTAAAATCACAGACCAGCGAAACACATAAAGCCATTGTCAAAAATAATATTAACTTTACTCCACTTAATTTACACGAAGACATAAGCTCTCAAAACACTCGAAGTAACGATCCCCAAATACAAAAACTAGACAGCTGGAAGCGAAAAGTGTTACACGGCTGCCATCCTCACGACCTAGAACAACTCCATATAAACACCGCCGCCTCAAACAAATTGCTTAAAATAGGAAACCTATTCCCAGAGACCGAAGGATTTATATTAGCGATACAGGACCAAATAGTCAACACCAAAAACTACAAAAAAATAATAATCAAAGACCCCTCACTATCAAACGATAAATGCCGCAAATGCCACGTTCAACCAGAGACGATCCAACATATTACCGGAGCATGTACAACACTCACACAAACAGATTACACGCATAGACAAAACCAAGTAGTCAACATCATTCACCAAAAGTTAGCACTCAAACACAAACTCATACAAAACACAAACACAACTTATTACAAATATAATCCACAAACAGTTTTAGAAAACGATACATTTAAACTTTATTTTGATCGCGCGATACTTACAGACAGAACCATTCACTACAATAGACCGGATATAACGCTCAAAGATAAATTAAATAAAATAACCTACCTGATTGACATTTCTGTTCCAATCACTCATAACTTAGAAAAAACAATTTCTGAAAAAATTAACAAATATACTGAACTGAAGGATGGAGTGGCTAGGATCTGGAACCAAAATAAAGTATACGTAATTCCAATAGTCCTTTCTACCACAGGTGTTATCCCAAACCATCTGTTACATAGTCTCAAACTACTAGAATTAAAGGATACTCTTTAAATCACCTAACAAAAAGCCGGCATCCTTAATACATGCCGAAGCGTTAGAAAGTTCTTACAAATTGACGAACACGACATTCCACCCGACATATTTATTTATTTATTTATTAAAAAGTACATCAACAGTACACACATATAACAATTACATATAACACTATCTAGGAAATTACATTACTGATGCGAGTACCAATAATAGATGTACACAACATTCACAGTTGCTGCTGTGACTATTATTAATTATTACATACTTATTATTACTAACTATTAACTAATTACCATATAATTTAAAATAAAATTTAATAACAATTTAAAGTTGATTATAGACTTTAAGTTACATAAGTTTAATTATTACATATAAAAGGAAAAATATATTTATTTATTTATTTATTTCTATAAATACCGAGTGTTTTTTATTTATTGTTAAGTTTCCGAAGATTACGTTTAAATTCTTGTAGACTATTGGAAAATATGTCTATGTTCACTATTTCTTTATTTATTTCAATGTACTGCCTAAGCAGTCGTGGTACTGGTGAAAATGAGCCTAAGTTTGTTCGATAGCATGGTATATCAAAAATACACGAATTACCTTTACGAGGCATGTTGTGAGGGACGTATATTTTAACAGCTTCTAATAATTTAGGACAATAAATAATACCATTTATTAATTTATATAAGAAAACCAAACCTAAATTCTTACGTCGGTCATAAAGGGTGTTCAACTTAAAAAATTTACTTCTGTCACTATAAGAGCTTCTGTGGGATATACCCTGAGCACTGTATGCTAAATATTTAGTAAATCTCCTTTGTATGGTTTCCAGTCTTTGCGAGTGAATGCTATAGCTTGGGCTCCAGACTATGCAAGCATATTCTAAAATACTTTTAACTAGAGTATTATATAAAGTGATTTTAGTATTGATTAGTCTGAAGTCTTTCGTGTTTCGCTTTACAAAAGCCAGCATTTGTGCACCTTTTAAAACTATAGAATCTATGTGTGCCTTAAAGTTTAATTTTGAATCCACGATAATTCCGAGGTCCTTTGTTTCAAATACCTCCTCGAGCTCAGAGTTATTTATGTAATAAATATATACATTAGGAATGGTTTTCTTGGTGAACCTCATCACATGAAATTTTTTTTGTGTTTAAGACCATATTATTATTATAACACCATAACTGTATGTTATTAAGGTCAGACTGAATTAAATTACAATCACTATTATTACTAATTACTCTATATATCTTTAGGTCATCGGCAAACAGGGAAGCTTGACTGTAATGGATATGATTAGTTATGTCATTAATAAATATAGTGAATAAAATCGGTCCAAGATGCGATCCTTGTGGAACACCTGACGTAGCAATAATAGTATTCGAGTCATATCCATTTACTGAAACTACTTGAGGCCTCTGATTAAGATATGATTCAAACCAATTTAAAAAAGCTCCATGTAATCCGTAACTGGCAAGTTTTTTTATTAGGACTTGATGGTTCACTTTATCAAACGCGTTAGAAAAATCTGTATATATGACGTCGATTTGTTCACCGTGGTCCACATGCCTGGAAAGATCAGATATGAAGTGTACCATATTGGTATGAATTGAGCGACCTTTCGTGAAGCCACCTTGATCCGATGTAATAGATTGACTAACCTGTCTAGTAAGATGCGGAACAACAAGCTTTTCGAATAATTTGGAGCAGCAGCTTTGAATAGCAATTGGTCGATAATTAATGATATCATTCCTCGAACCTTTTCTGTATATTGGGATAATTCGTGCACTCTTCCATTGTTCCGGGAAAACCCCTTTGGATAAAGATTTGTTGAAAATCATCAATAATGGGAGTGTCAACGATGTAGCGCAACGTTTAATAAATAGTGGTGGTAGTTTATCTGGACCGGATCCTTTAGTAGAGTCAAGACTTCTTATTGCCTTAAGTATGTCTGTTTCATAGAAATGTAAGTTGCTTAAGGTGTTGCTGCAAGATGGTATATAATCAAGCGTATATTTAAGAGCAGGTTCAGAAAAAACAGATTTAAAATGAGTTGCAAAAAGGTTTGCAATTTCCTCACCCCCTGATGCAGATGAATCCGCTAGAATCATATTGGATGGTATTGTCGAGTTCATTTTACGTTTGTGTTTTATGTAATTCCAAAATGAATTTGGGTTTTTACATATATTGGTTTCAATTTTTTTCTGTACTCTTCAAAACATTTTTGGTACAGTTTTTGGCATTGAGATCTAATTGTTTGATATTCTAAGAAATCACGTGGGTTTTTATATTTTTGATATTTTCTACGAATTTTATGTTTCTCTCGGAGGTGCTTAATCAAGGACTTCGACATCCATGGAGGAAATTTTGATTTATTATTGTTAAAATATTTCGGAACACATTCCTCTATTACTTCATTAACCTTATCATCAAATCCAGCTACCATGCAATTTACATCATCGTCAGAGTCAAACACATCATGCCAATTAATTTGTTTCAATTTCCTATTTATTTCAACGTAGTCTGCCTTATAAAAATTGTGTCTTATATTTATTTTGTGTTTAAGATAATTCGTGTTATTTGCAAAGTTTAGGGAAATTTCCAGACTTGGATGGTAAGAATCTGTTTTACTTATACTAAAAGTTGCTTGCATTACATTAATATTAACTATGTTGCTAATTATTAAGTCTAGAATATTATTGCGACTATTTACCACACCATTAAACTGATGCAAATCATTACAAGAGATAAAATCTATTAACTTATAGCCTAAAGAGCAATGATAATTAGTAGGAGTCAAGTAGTTATTGTCCGAATTTGGAGTCCATGTGATAAAGTTCAAATTAAAATCTCCTAGTAAAATAATATTATCAACACTACTCAGTACGCTATCAAAAGAATCTATAAAGTGGGTAAGAGAATTCAAAATATAAATTTATCACACCACACGCTGCATTTACTTTTTTTCAACCCGTAAATATAGGCAAACCAGCGAAAGGCTGGGAAAAAATATAAAAATAATAATAACAATATTTTTATTTGTAGATAATAAAACGCAAAAAATAAAACAATTATTAAATTAAATTAAATTTGAAATGAAACAATAAAACACACCATACTTATTTAAAGACTAGGAACGTTAGCCGCAAATAAGCAAAGCAAGCTGGGCATATTCTGGCACACATATTATGCATGCTCAGCGCCGATCTTCCGCTTGAGCCATTGTGACTTCGTAACTGTCCCAACACTTATACGCTATAAACATACAAATTTAATAGGAACATTAAACTAAACACAAGTAATGGGAAAAACTTTGAATTTTAAACATTACTACAACATCTTACAATTATTAGAATTTCATTACAATTTAAAACAAGGTAAAATGAAATAGGACTACCCAGCACCAGACAGAAAATACCTACTAAATATAAAAACTACTATGATTACAAATAACTACCTAGTCCGGATGCAAATTGATTCACAAATTAATAAATATATTAAGACCAAACCTGAATCTAACCTATTATAAACTCATATCTTGTGCCAAGCTTTCTTGCGCTCTTTGCTCTTATGATTATATTATAATGATCTATCACTATATAGTTCATATAGCCTTTGTCTGCTCCTATGAATGCACGCTGTTGCCCAATCATTAAATGACAAGAGACCACCTCATTTGACTGTCTTAGAAGTAAATATACAAGCAAACTCTGTTTTAATGATTTTAAATAACATGTCATACATTTCATTGGGATTAAAATAATATTTGAATAAATCCAAATTTTAGAGTTTTACGGACACATTACCTCTATATTTCTCCATTCACCTATTATTCTCAGGAACAAACGTAAACTTTTTAATTTTAGTTCTTTTATTGACCTCAATATTAAAGGAGCCTAACTGACTAAAGTAATCTGAACTCAGTTTGTTTATTATTGCCTGAGAAATGGGTTTATAATTGTTTATAATTGGTAAATATATTGTTATCAATCACTTATTTATAGCACATTTAGAATTGGTCATTGACACATGACTAAGGAGAAAAGTGTGCTTACATTGTTCTTAAGCACACTTTTGCCGTTCCACTATCAGACTGCAAATGATATGTTCATATGTATATATAGATTGCTCGTAACATACATAGTTATGATCTAATTAAAAATAGGCCATTTCTATCACATAAATGACAACATATGTAATTCAAATTTCGCACCACAATGATAAGCACTTGTGCAAATCCAACAACAAAAATAAAAGAAATTCAGTTTGGAACCCTAAATTATCCATTCCCGATACTTTATTGACCGAATGCAAGTAGAACCAATTGTAAAAATGTTTTCTAAGTAAAAGAATAAAATCTTTCATTACATGTCGTGAGCCATCTCTCGTTTGTGCCGTTTTCTAACTCAATGTTAACTGTGTCACCATTACGTTTAGTTTTACCTTTTTAACCGACTTCAAAAAGGAGGAGGTTCTCAATTCGTCGGTATGTTTCTTTTTTATGTTTTTTACCTCAAAACTTTTGACTGGGTGAACCGATTTCGATAATACTTTTTTTATTTGAAAACTGGTGCTTCCCGTGTGGTCCCATTGTAATTTGGCCTAGATCTGACAATGGCATCCATGAGAAAACGATAAAAGTCTTAAATTTGCTATACATACGTATAGCAAAGTAGATGATAAATATACGAATAACTCAATATCGCGCCAACCGATTTCGATGATTCTTTTTTTATTGGAAAGGATATACTTCAAAATAGTTTGGTGAGAGTTTGGTTAGGTTCTGATTACGGAGTCCATGACAAAGTAACGGAACTCTTCAATTCTTTGGAGCAAATTAACGATACTCGGCCGAACCTCTTTTATGCTATCCGGATATTTAAGTCATCTACCAACACGTAGTTATGGTCTAGTAATTGTCATAGTCGAATATGATGATAATTTCTAGTTGTCTGTAATCAAATTGTAAAGCACTTACGTTCATTGCTGCATTGAAAAATTTCGTTTATTTACGTATTTAGACAAATTGTTAGTAAGTGTACTTCAAATTCACTAAAAATCATAAAATAAAAAAAAAAAAAAAAAATAAACTTTTTCTGATCGTAAATAAATCTAGTTTACTTACACGTTATTGTTCAATATAATACTGTCGTAGTGTTCAAGTTTGATCGAGTGAAGGCTCGTATGAAACGCATCACTCGAGCTTAAATAATCCTCATTACGTATTAGTTGCATAAACAGCTACAAGAGACACAAAACATGAAAGGTGGACGTAAACTAGGACAGGCGGGAACCTGTTAGATGAGCACCCGCCGCCGCCCACCGGAGACGGACCTGTGTGTACCTGCTGTGAGGTGCAGCCGGCCGCAACAGAGCACACCAGGCGCCGTATGTTGATGTATTTAGTGCTGCCCAGTCGAGTGATCAAACGGTTTGACCGCCCGCCGTAATGAGTGCAGGCGGTGGGGCTGGAGGGGGGGAGGGGAGGGGAGGCGTGTCGCCACGTGTAATGAGGCGGATGCTCGATGCCTTTGATGAGCAGTCGCTCGCTCGGGTGGCGAGAGCACGGGGCGTCATCTTATACGTTATGGACCTCTTTTGATGTTCGGAGCGTGTTATGTGGGTTAATGGTTAATGAGTGCGAGGATCACTGGCACGTGCAGCTTGTTTATTGCGTGTTTTTATTTTTATAAATAACTTTAATTCAATTTATTGTTTTAAAGTGCAACCTCATTTCTAGGATAATTATACAAATTAAATTTGTAATCAAAATTTATGAGCGATGCGGGACTCTATAGATGCGGATGGAGCCATAACCTGAGAGTAGACAAGACATACCAAGATTATCAACCATGCGTCAGTTAGTAAGTTGGCTCAGTTGGTAAGAGCCCTCGGATGGAACCTGATAGGCACGGGTCTGAGTCCCACATCGTTCATAAATTTTGGTTACAAATTTAATTTATATAATAACTTGTATTGTTTCAACAATTGACGACTCTACCGCCATTCACAATATTGACCCAGCAAGCCGCACTACCTCCAGCCAGACCGTGGGACGTGCTGGACAATATTATAAGAGTAGCGCTGGCTGATCTCCGGTTGAATAGTAAGAGGTTGGGGAAAAAGACGACTTCGACTTTGAAAACTAAAGAGTTTTTTTTTTTTCAAAGTTTATTTTCAGTTAACCACAATATGTTATGTATGCCATTTTGTACGATAACTTTATGCAAACTTTTGACAGGAGGAAATCTAAAAGTCTAAAACTCTCTTAATTTTTTCTGATTGTCTCTAATGTATGTTGTCAATCGTTACGTGATGTAGGACACATCCTTCCTAGTGATCAATTCTGGCAACTTTTTCTCACCTCCTTGCTTTAACCTCATCAGCCATTGACAAAGATCCGACTCGATGGTTCCGGCTTCTGGTTAAAGTATTGATACTTTATGCTACTCTGACACTGCATTAGGTTCATAAATGTTTTTTTCGAGGTTTGGCATTTGGCACATTTTCCTTTATTGAGATACAATTTTTAATCGCATGACCTTCATTAGAATATTATGACACAAAAGAAGAACAGCTGGAAACAACATTTTACTAAATTGTTACTTTTTGAAAGGGCCAAAGGGAAAAATAAAATTAATATAAAATTTATATAAGTACATACAAAATACTCGACTATAATATATAAGACTTCCTCGACCTATGACTAAGGGACAAATAGAAAATCAGGTGAGGGAAGACATTTACCAAACATGTGAGTCAGTACTAACAACCACAAGCAACATTTCAAGTGACTCAATAATTGATCAGATAACGTCATACAATTCATTTTAGAAGTAACAACGCTTTCAACAAATATTTATATACATACATAGATCAAACCTTTTTACACTTTCTTTCAGAAGTGACACCGATATATAAATTTTTATCAAAATTACAACGGTGTCTATGAAATTTAGAAAAAAAAGTTAGAACAATCGTTCGTTCTATAATAAAATATTAATTATATTAATTAAAACTCATAGCAACTATTTTTATGGTAGAGGAGGACAATGATGGACACACAGACGAGTCACCTGAAGTGTTGATGATGATCTATGATCACCTGAAGTGTTGATGATGATATATGTGATCATATCCGCGGCCCACACACTCTTGTTACACACTCCAGGAAATCACAAGAGCGTTGTCGACTTTATAATGCATCCAAAAAACGAACGTATTAATTGGAAACCAGAACACACATGTGTAGGTGGCGGTCGAGATTCGAGCCGGGGGCTCCGTGGTGAGAGTCAACGGTCCAGCCTGTTGCGTCACCGACACTCTCTGATCTGGTCTCAAGTGACGGTACATTAATGTTTTATCGAATTGACTCATATGACAGTGCACATGGCAGCCCTTCTGTCTAGTGCGGTGCTAGTGAGGTTCTCGATGATATTTAAAGTTACAAATTATTTGGTGTCTTCAGGATGCTAATATTATACTTTAAGTATTTCATTATTTATCAATACCACAAGATAACAATTAGAGAACTATATACTACTAACATCTTTAGCACCCGGTGTGAGGGACTGTGGTAGATTTATATCAGAGATAGAGTTTATACTTGAAACTGAAAAAGGTAAAATGTCCTGATTAAATTTTCTTTAAATTTACACGTTACTATATACAAACTATGAAAGCTTATTGAATTTAATTAAATATTAGAACCTCGATTTGATTGAATCATTTGATGAAGAATTAAAATTTAACATACACAGTACCCGGCAGTATTAGAAAAAATAAACAAATGTAATGTTATTGAACCAATATAAAATTATTTTACTCTTTTAAAAGTCATAAAAGGCGTTTATTTTCACAAAATTGATTCCTTTAGAATTCTTTTTGATGTCACTCCTGCTTCGAAAACAAATGGCGCTGTGAGACAGAAGAAGCGGTGCAAGAAGCTCGCTCAGCATTCTTTGTTGCGCTCTTTATAAAAAAATACAATATTTTTGTACGCTCCATCCTAAAAGCGTATCCTATGTATCATATATAGTGTTATTAACATTTTTACATAAACAACTCTCAAGCTGCTAAAAATATATAAAACTTATAAAACAGAGTCATTCCCCTGGCGGATAGAATGCATGTGTTAGATCATTGTTATTCACAATATTTTAAGCAGTAACATGCACTCTCCATATTTATTATCAAAAATTTTATATAAACGTTTCTCCAAGGCTTATAATAAATTTGCCTATTCTATGTCTGTCACTATTTAGAACTAACCTGCCAAAACGCAGCTATAAAAATATGTTTTTCCAAAATTTTAGTACTCTTTAAACTTACTCTTACTATTTATACAAGTGTGCATGTCATTTGTTAGTGGCCCTAACAAACAAATAAACAATATTGGAGAACACTATATTTCTTATTATGTATTAGCAGTAAAAAAAAGTCATTTGATGGTATGTGATCACCACCGCACACAATATGCTACAACAACAGAGGAATTACAGGGGCGTTGCCGGCCTTTGGTTGAACGTGAAATAAGGAGTTCCTTGAAAATAGCACTGAAAAGGAACGCCACACTTCCAGGTGGTGGGGGTATGGTTAAGTGTGTGGCGTGTGGTGTGAAGGTGGGAGTCAGATTCAACAGCTCTTCGGGAAACTCTCTGTTCCTAATGTGGTAAAAATAATACAATAGAGCTGTTTACAGAGAAGTTGGATCCCGTCTGATAGAGCGGCTCATGTTACCAGCTCCTCATGTTACCAGCTCCACGTGTTACCAGCTCCTCGTGTTACCAGCCCCTCGTGCTAGCAGCTCCTCGTGTTACCAGCTCCTCATGTGACCAGCTCCTCATGTTACAAGGAGCTAGTACCGCCCTCGTCAACACCCGCTTGAACGCCCTTCTCTACAGAGTTAAGGTTCAAATTATTTTGATCCAGTAGTTTGTAGTCAAGCGCGAGCTGTTTGCATGTGTGCGTATGCGCGCGTGTGTGTGTGCCCGTTGTTGCGTGTTTGTGTGTGTGTGTAAATTACCTAATCCGTAATGACGTCACGTAACAGTTCATGTGAAACAAAGCATTTGTAAATCGTGATGACATTGTAATGTGGCGGGCGGGGATCGAACCTGCGTCTCCCCATAATACCTGACGACTGACACTCGATGATGACGGGACTAAGAGTACTGTTTGGTCAGACTGAATCTCATTGCTGTTCATTTGAAAAGGAAAAATAATAACAGTTGACTTGACCGCTAGGTGAATATAAGTAACATTTAATTAATTCTCTTCAATAGTTATTTAAAAAAGATATTATTATTCATTAAGTAGATCGATTTCGAAGAGATTTGGTTGGGAGATTACAAATATAGTTATTGTAGTGTTGGTATGGATGACCGACCGACCACTACTGTCCAACGAGATAATAACGAGGAGTGACGTCACGCTTAAGTTAGCTCTACTTTCGTGACGAATCTTCAAGCAAAAAGCTTTGCACTGTTAGGCTGTGACCAGACGGCGCGGGTCACACGCGACGGCGGATAATAGTGCCGGTGTCAGAATACTACGATATACGTTGGGACAAGTAGACTCTGATTGTATTCAACTTGGATGTATCCGCATTATAGTTTAACATTCATAAACTATTATAAATTATAAAATTAAAAATCAATGAATACGTTAATGTGATCATTACAACTAAATTCAAAGAGGTCCGCCAAGTCCTGGATAACATTATTATAATATACAGATGCCGATAGTTGTCCTCCAGTTCTAATAATGAACTAAATATTAATATAAGTTCACAATTTACAGCAAGACTCACTCACGGGATCATTATTATCTTTGCTGTTATTGAACTGAATTTAGTCTAAGAAAAATATGTTATTCTTTAAATTAGCACACGGGAAAATTAATGAAAACTTGGAATGAGCAACCTGATGAAATGTAAGAGCCAGCCGTCCACAATACCAAGGTCGAGAGATGCGTTACCGACCGCTTAAGTCGAAAAATCAAAAGTCGAAGGTCCCTAAGTGGTATCGATTCGGGAATACAGGAGCCGCCATATTATTGTACAAAATGCGAAGCAACAAGTTTTTTGTGAAACATTCAGATATGGATTGAAGGATATCGACATGATGTGGGTCAGTGAATGACATATCTTATTGTGACATGATGTCTGGTGATGACGTATAGCTGCTTATTTAACTTGAACAACTCACACAAACATTCTCGGTGATAATATATGAGGTAACAAGTTCTAAACATAATATTATAAATAGATCTTTAAATTACTTTGCGATTCTTAAGTAAACGAATGTCTCAATGATATTATCTATCGATTCAAATATTATGAACCGGCAAAAAACTATTAAGATTTACATCGAGTGTATCATTCGTTAAGAAAAGTCACATTAAAACCAATAAAAGAAAAGAATAAATATTATCATATTGAGGAGATGTAATTATTATGAACTTGTTCAGTTGTGCTTTTATCATTTTATTTACAATATTATTTATATTACAGAGTGAAAATTGTGGCAGCTACCATATATATTATTTCATACTTTATTCCGTAATATGAAATATCATAGAGTCAAATTTTTTGGGTTTACTGAGTCTTTACATTACTTTGTATATTTAACGTAATGAATGTAACGTATGCAACAATCAAAATATTTATGTCTAACAAGAATAGAACAGAAACATTTTTATTTACTCTATTTTAGCATGTAAGGTAAGCTTCGTAATCGTTCGGGTCGCTCGGTGTGTTCCCGCCTAACTGCTACGTCGCTGTATATAAAAGAACGCGGCGGTCGACTACGGCAGTGAGCGCCGGACGCGACCCGAGCCGTTTGTGCCCGACCGAGCTACGGTCTACATTACCCGCTACGAGTTATGATATAGTGGCTACGCACTACGGGCTACGCGGTGTCAGTGAGTGAGTGACTACCGAGGACCACAGTCTACACAGCGTCAACAGGTCAGAACACCCCGCTATTGCCACTCGCCCAAGTCATCACAAACAGCCTTCCTAACGACAGCTCGTACAACATACAGCCGTCTCCAATACGAGCCGTCGTCCCGCTACGAGATCCCGTATTGTTTAATGTGTTCCTACAGAACCTGCCTCGGGTTTCTTGACACTCAATGTCTTTTATTCCGTTTTATGTTGTTACATCGGTTGTCTAACATTCTACATATTATTTTTATCGTGATAACGACTTCTTTGTTAATTGAGAAACTTCAGTGGCGTAAAATTCTTGTTGTAATTAATAAATATTAAATTGTTTAAATATTCTTGTAATTATTTACATAATTTTATATTTAAATAAGTTTGGTAATATTGTAATACAAAGCCTGAATACTGAACAATGCCTCAAAGACTGGCAGCCTCTCGTTGATATCATGGTTATCTCTAACAAACAGCTTGTGGTGACGGTGACGAAAAAGTGACGCAATTTAAATTCAATTATTATATTTTATATCTTACTTTACAGTTGTATTTACTTTTCTTAAATGATAGAAGTCATATCATCTATGTCTGACAAATGACATTTATATCAATATTTATACGTTTTACCATTTACCACCAATCCGCAACATGTTGAGCTTTAATGAGAAGAAGTGGCAAGTAACTTATTGTCGGCTCCATCGTTTTATAGATTATTTTAAACATTTTAATAATATGTCCATATACATTTAATATATAGAGTGATGCAACAAAAATAATCAAACGTTAAATACTCAATGACTTACACGACTAAGTTAAAAAAATAAATCTTAATTAATACAAAAACACAAGTTTTATTAAATACAGTCGATGCATCAATACATACACACTGTAAATAAATAAAAGTATCAAGCGAACATTAAATTTATGTATTATAATACATATTAAAGTATTAATATTTAAGAATAATTTGATCTTAACAACATGAAGAGTTTCTAATAACAGAATCATCCTGCCAAAATAATGTGACGGTTCATGATGATTGTTCTCGACATAAGCAGCAATACTGAAGTGGGTATTTTCTCAAAAAAAATATACAAGTTTTATAGATACGAATATGGGCAGCTCAGAAACGTCAACTCTATATGGATGTTCCTCATTCATGACTCAAGAACAGACAAATTATATCACTCGACATATGAATCACTGTTCGAACTTACAAAAAGGAAATTCTACAATAAGTTGAAACCCGGCTAGGATACGACTTGAAAACTGAAACTGATAAAACAAGTCCAATAAAAATTTATTTAAACAATTTGTTATTTTTTTAAATCGATGATAATATGCATCTATTGGGGTTGAGCAGGTTATCAACTATAAAGTATATCCTGTAGATGGAGCCACAACCAAAGATTTGAACAAGACATGCAATGCATGCAATATGCAAATTTCTAATGCGATATGTGGCCCGTGTCGCCAGCGGCTACGCTCCCTCCCCAGGGAGTGCTCCTTCTGTCTTCATTGTTATCTTTAATACGAGAACCTTCGCTACAGTGTCGAAATGAATAACTTTGTACTCTCATCCGTACAAATAATATTGATGTTGGGTTCGCTTGTTTATATTACACCTCACCAGACAAAGCTTCAGTATCCTATACTTAATTATGAATTTAGATTATTCAACAGTTTTGTATAAAATAGTATGCAACTATTCAGCCTTTTATTTTCAAGAAACAGCTATTTGAGATAATTATACGAGTTAACGCGGGCTTACTACGACGTATCACGCAGTATAACTTAACTATAATTGTCCAAAAATAAAAATTAGCTTACGTAGCAATCGGTGAAAACACAATATTATGCAGCGTACGAATGTAGCACAACGCTACGCAGCCGCTACAGTGAACGACTGTAACAAGTAATAAATAATTGTAGCGACAGTACTCCACTACAGCACAGTATATATGTCTATTGTAGCACAGGTGTAGCGATACTATTGACATCGCAGCGTGTTCGGCGGTCGACGAATGGAGATGTTTTGTATTGTTACGATGCTACGTTATCACCCAGCTACAAATATAATTGAAGGAACAAAGTAAATAATCGTTGAGAATAGAATTAATTACACTGGGGAATAGAATTTTATAATCTATTTTATATCTTTGGAGTTATACTTTTACTAAAAATTATCAGAGTGAATTTTTAATATGCCCACACACACCGACACCCAAATTCAACATCCTGAAGTTAGTTGGGGAACTAGAGCATTTGACCAGCTACCATATAGCTGTTTTAACTGATATGTTTTAAATTTTCAATAAATAGAACTAAAAGTAAAATAAATTAAACTATTGTTTAACTATACAATAAAAATGAAGCTGCGAAATTATAAATAATAAACCGCATTAAGGTCGCAACCTGCAAGTAAGGTGCCCAGGGAGCTGGCAACGTTGCCTCTTTCAAATGCCAACTTATTCTTTAGCAAAACTACGTGCCAGATCTCGGGTCATCTGTCAAATTTATAATTCGCCTGGACAACGGACCCCACGATCCCAAGGTCTCCACTCCAAGTGGAAGAAATAGGAACATCACCAAGTGACGCATACTTCTTCTCCTTAAGTTTTTCAGCCGCTTCAGCTATTCAATGATATTTAAGTTAATTCTGGTAGCTATATCGGTCAACGGATCAGCCTTGCCATCCAACGCGGTAATGCTGCCAGTATTCTTGGTACGCTTCCACGTAATGATCGTTTTAATTTTATGTAGTCATAGTAGTGTAAATATAATATTTGTTTTGTTTGAATAATAAATATGTAATCTATCAAATAAAATTTTATTTAACTTAATCATGCTTTATAATGTTAATGTTCTATCTCTAAGCGTAAAATAGAAGTAGGAATATAACATTACACACACACACACACAGACACACACATACACACACACTATTATTTTTAATTAATCAAAATAGAATTTATAATGGCTTTGATTGATTGATTGATAGCCTAGAAGAGAAATAAAATAAAAAAAATAATAAAATTCAACCATCTGTTATGAGAACCTCAATATAATCAAACTTCATATTGAACTTTACCAGAGTAGTTTCATTAATGTACTATTTAATAATGAAGACCACACAAATTTTATGGATAGTATTATTTAAAATTGTTAATAGGTACCTCATGCTAGGCAGTAAATGACAGTTGTGTTGTGAAGCATCTCCTTAAAAATTATTACGTGAAAGATTCGCACACAGAGACTAAATATACATTTGAGATATGGATGTGGTACGGCAGCCTGCGCTACGTCTTATAAACGTATATCTTATCGTTGCACCTGCTGAGAAAGTATTTGGAATGGCAGCAACACCTTTAATGACACCCGGCTTACCCGTTAGTATGGATGACGTCAACAATCCATCAGAAACCGAAAACAAATTAAGAGACCAATTTAATGACAGTCACCCCGTCTGCATCATGTCCCGTCATACCCGTCATGTCTGCGACCGTCATAATTTGTTTTGAATCTTTCGTATTTATCGGGAGATTAACACCTAGATGTGAAATAGCTTTTTAATTCAACATTAATGAGAGTCTTAAGAGTGCAAATGAGTGCTGCCCTGCCTATTACTGTAGTAGTGACGTGTCGCTAATGAGAACACAGTTACTGTGGTGGTTCGAATAGTGAAGAGTAAAATGGCCAGTATAAGTAACAAGACTAATAATTATAGACCTATATCATTGGCGCCGTAATAGCGAAAGTTTTTGACGGCCTACTAAAGTGAGGGATCGATACTCTTATGATGTCTCACGAGAATCAATCTGAAAAAATCAGAACTCTCGACAGAACCGGTTATTTAATGGCTGAAACAAACTGTTATATATTAAAATAAAAAAATATCCATATTTTACTTGTTCCCTAAATTTATTAGACTATTCGATTCGGTTCTCTTCGATATGATTAATGGCAAAAACTTTACAGAGCTAATATGCTCGTGGATCTGCTTAATAATAAATAGGTCGGGGAAAAGTTTTATCTAATTCTATATATGTAATTGAAAGCTAAATATACTTTTTTCAACTTTTTATAAATATAATTTTTGTGCAAATGTGCGACCTTCGCCAAGTAGCAAGACTGTCATTAGACCTAATTTGGCTAATAATCTGTGTCTAACTATCGATCCTCTTTGTACACCTGGCTTCGTTCAAACGAAGTTTTTCAACTATTTCGTAACTAGTGTTAGGATGTTCTTGCTCCAATTTTTCAGAAATGACTTCTATTTTATCCGTAATAGGGCGAGAGGTAGTTGCATCTTTACACAAACTTTTGCTATTCTTCCTGACATTAGACCTATACGTACCTAAACGCCACATTTTTTTTGTGTTCCATTTTTTCTTTTTTTAATAAGAAAATTAAACTTCACTCATTTTGACAAATTTAACCTTTAAGTGCAGGATTTTGTAGCGTGTCGCGGATGTTTGGGGTATTGCGGGAGGATTGTTAATAACATACAATAATAATAAATATAATATATATATATAATACAATAATATAAACGTTGCACGACCTCGACGCTGAGGGCGCGAGGCAGCCACACCCACAGGCCCCACCAATATTCTGAATTCATTCGCAAGTTTGTGAAATGACAAACATCTGACTGACTGTCATTACACCTGCCGGCTCCAAATAATATACAATTTTAATTTTGCTGTTATTATGATTAAATTTAAATAGTCGTTTTTTCTATTAGAACTGACGTTTTCACATATTTATTAATTTTAATAATGTAATTTGTTACGACACAGGTTAGTCGAAAATAAAATAAAAATAATTGGCCGTCACTGGTGACATTCAATATACCATAACATGACATACTTATGTCCACTGTGACATGACAGAGGCGCTTGATCGAGCCCCGCACCGTTTGTTAATATTGTTAATTAATTTAATATAAACTATATACGTTATACAAGTTGAGTGGTCCCTTGTATTACATGAAGTGACCCTCCGTTGATGAAGAACCTGCCTGCGATACAAGCACCAAATATTATATCAATGTGATATAATTTTTTTTTTAACCGTTTATTGTAGTTAATCACCTAATGAGTGACGTATGAAAATATTTTTGTCATAATTAGTGTTTGTAGAAGTTATATGAAATATCTTTGTTTTATCAGAACTTAAGGGAAGTTAAGATGGACATAAAGACTCAGTTTTTGTAAGAATATGTCTCAATCGATGTGACAGTAAATTATTTAATACACACACACACACATACTCACGCCTTGTTCCCGTCGGGGTAGGCAGAGACAATAGAATGCCATTTGCTTCTATCCTTACAAACCTCACGCGCTTCCTCTACATTCATTACTCTTTTCATACATGCTCGCCGGTTGCGGGTGCTTCGGACCTCTCCTTTTCTCAAAACGTCCCCAATTTGATCGACGAATGTTCTACGAGGTCTCCCGCGACCGGCTTGCCCACACACACTTGCCTTATATATTTGATGCGTCATTCTTTCTTCACTCATTCGCTCCACGTGTCCAAACCATTTAAGCATTCCTTTTTCAGTCCTTGTCACAACATCCTCTTTCAAACCACAGCGCGCTCGTATTACCGCATTCGGAATTCTATCAGTCAGTCTTACCCCACACATACTACGCAGTGATCGCATCTCAACTGCGTTAATTCTGCTTTTATGCTTCTTCTGCCATACCCAACTCTCACTTCCATACATTAACGTGGCGACAAGCACTCCATTATGTACAGCCATTCACGCTTCTATTGGCACAGTCTTACCGTTTATAAAGGCATGCAGCGCTCCATTCACACAATTTCCCGCAGTCACTCTCCTTTCAATATCACCTTCATATCTTCCGTCTCTTGTAAACATGCTACCCAAATATACGAATTCTGTAACTTGTTCTACCCTTTCATCTTCAATCGTGATAGTACACTCAGTCAACCTTTCATCCTTCTCAAATACCATCACTTTCGTCTTTCTTGCATTTACTTTCAAACCTCTCTCTTTAAAGCTCCCGTTCAAACAGTCAATCATTTGTTGCAACTCATTTACCGATGATGAAAAAATGACTTGATCATCGGCGTACAAGAGGCACTTAACACACAACCCTTCCATATTGATTCCACATTGCATTTTTCTCACATCATTCATGCATCTATCCATGAATAGGTTGAACAACCAAGGCGACGCTACACAACCCTGTCTGACACCTTTGGAGATATCAAACCAGCCCGTATAGGCACCATTAACACGAACACAGGCTTGAGAATCCCTGTACAGAGATTTCAGAGCCCTGATCAGAAAATTGTCCACCCCATACATAGATAAGACCTTCCATAATTCCTTTCTATTCACCCTATCATATGCCTTTTCCAAGTCTATGAACGCGCAATATACTTTCTGGTTTTTTTCCAGACATTTTTCAGTGATACAGCGTAAGGAAAAGACTTGATCCGTACATCCCATTCCCTTCCGAAATCCCGCTTGCACATCCCATACCTTGTCATTAGTCACATTCATTACTCTTTCAATCAATATTCTGGCATACACTTTTCCAACAACACTAAGAAGGCTGATCCCGCGATAATTTTGACATTCCTGCTGCGAGCCTTTGCCTTTATAAATTGGGACAATCACTGCCTTCGTCCAATCGTCTGGAACTTGGCCCTGTTTCCAACATAAATTAAAAAGGCGATGCAGCAGGCTCACTATTAGTCCATCGCCAGCCTTCAACATTTCAGTCGTCACTCGATCATACCCAGCAGACTTTCCCGACCTCATACCTCTTAACGCTTTCATAATTTCATCCAAACCTATTTCATCACTCGGGTCCACAAACATATCTATTATCTCTTCTTGCTCTTTTTCACTTACATCTTTCTCGTATAAGCTCTCAAAATAATTCTTCCAACACTCTAGTATCATATTTTCTTCATGTATGACCTCACCTTGTTCATTCCTAATCAGTTTCATAGATGAATTTATATTTCTTCCCCGCGCTTCTTTCACGAGTTTCCAAAACAGTTTTATATTATCTCGGAAACTTGCGCCGAATTGTTCCTTATATTTCACCTTTTTCTCATTCCTTTTCTTCTCTATACATTCTTTAACTTTCGCTTTCACGCATCTATATTTGTCCTTGATTTCTTTAACATTATCTTCATTCATACCGCCACTCGCTCTATTTGTTGCTTCTATTGCCAAGACATCCAGCCATGCTTTCTTCTTTTCCTCAACCATTCTTCTAGTTTCATCATCCCACCAGTCGGCATTTTGGCATTTCTTGCGCCTTCTTTTACTCACACCGCATACATCATCAGCACATTTAATAATGTTGGTTTTAAATACCGACCACACATCATTCACACTTTCCTCATTAACATCACTCCAGCTTTTTTCTAGCCGTTCACTCAATTGCTTTTTATACATCTCTTTTACTTGCTGATCTTTCAATCTTTCCACTTTTATACGTTCTAATTCAGTAGTTGACCCTTTTGATCTGTGCCGCCAGCGCTTAAACAAACCACTTATTCCGCTAATTACCAAATAGTGATCTGTGCCGACATCTGGTCCACGATAGGCTCTAGTATCCACTACTTTCATTTTTATTCTTTCATCAACTATCACAAGATCTATCATACTCCTTAACACAACATTGCCTTCCTTCTTTTGCCACGCGTACATATGTATCATCTTATGCTGAAACCACGTATTCATCACAGACAGACCCATCTCCACACATATATCTAACAAGTATACGCCGTTGTCATTCACACTCTTATCCCCAAACGTCCCAAGCACATTTTCATACCCATCACGCTTCACTCCAACCCTTGCATTGAAATCTCCAAGCATGACAATACGTTCATTCAACTTACGCAATAACAAAACCTCTCTCGTTTGTTCCCAAAATTCTTCTCTTACCGCCTTACTATGGGAAGAGTCCGGAGCGTATACACCTACCAAAAATAGAGGTGTCAGACCTACTTTCAATCGGACCCAGATAAGGCGGGGACTTACGCACTCATACTCTCGCACGCATTCTGACATTCGCTCTGAAAGAAGTATACCGACGCCTTTACTGCCATGTTCTTCATCTGGAACTCCCGACCATATTTCTGTGAACGGGCCGCGCGTCAGTATCTCTTTCCCTTTACGTTTTGTCTCATTCACACACAGCACATCTAATTTTCTTTCATTCATTAACTCGTAAATTTCATCCAGTTTCTCATTCATTCCTCCTCTAACATTCAAAGTCGCAAAACGGCATTCCGATGCCCACTTTCCGCCCCGGCGAGAACAATTTGGACTTAGGTTTTGGCGTGACGTATGGCGAATATCGTCGCCGCCTACAGCTGTTAGGTTGCTCCCCCCAGAATACGAGGAGCAGCCTCGTCCTGCAGATACAGGAGGAGGAGGGGATTCTCCGGCTCTGCCGGTACCCCCCTGGGGTACAGTTACAGTATTTTTTCCTACAGCCATGTTCCCGACGGTAATTGTTTGTTAGGCTGTATGATGTCTTTGGGGTTTGACAGCCAGCCCCTAAGCGGCGGGACAGAATACCGGGTTTATTTCAAGTTTTCCTTCTCTAAGATCGGAGACGTCAAAAGCTTGATGATATTACGGACGTCAAAATACCTTAGTCGGCTTTTACGACGCCTCGGTAAGAGTGAGGGAGGTCTATTCTACTCTGCCGGTTACCCCACGGCATAAATTATTTAATAAAGAAACATAATATATTATAAGATGAACTAAGGCATGAAATGTACTCAATGATCTCTCCGCTAAAAGCTCACAAATTTAATTTGGAAAGATAAATATAAAGTGAACGAGATTTATTTTATTACGGCTCTCTCTTTCAGGTTGCGCACACACGGAGCGTTCTGACGCGGCGAGTATGTCTATAGCTATAGTAATATTATGAACAGGGAATGTTATTTATAGCAGAGAGAGCAGATTCATGGGAATATTATAGAATATCTGGTGTAAGGCAACATCTATTAGAAAATTAGTTAAAGAGTTGCTTTATCAGAGTGCACTGTTGAACTTGTTAGTGACACGTTGGTAAAATGTTCCACAACGATTGTATACGCACACACACGTGTATATGTAATGTCTGTAGGGTCCCTATATCTGAACACGAATTATAAAATTGTGTAAAACATTTTTATCAACACCTGAGTGTTGCCACACATTAGTATTGCTCGTACAGTACATAATTCATAATCAAACTTGTCCAACAAGAACTACACAAAGCTTTACATCTGTGTTGTCATGTTTGTTTATGTTAATATTAAAAATATAATATATTTGATCGTTTGTTTGTTCTGGATAAACTCATTACCAACAGCACCGATAAGAAACAAATATTATAATAATAGAAAGAGCTTTACACAGAATGCCGGCTTAATTGTACAGCGCGGCCTTTCCGGTCACCTCGTAGTATAAGACTCAAGTTTGCGCGTTGACTAAAACAAACAAACCCCATTTGTCGCACCAACTCTTCCGTTAATACCATGCCTAGTATCAGAATACAAGGTTATCTGAAGGACAAACTAAATTGGCTTGTGCGTTGTAAATAGATCATAGATAGATAGTCAATGTATATACTTACTTACTATATTACGCAATTCAAAAGAATTGTTAAAAGACGTTTATGTGGTTTTACTATTGGTTACTATAACATAAATGACTTTCTTAATGATACCACAGATTGGGAGTAGAGTGACCTCCTTCAGGCTATTAAATAATAAATTTACTACATGATATTACATTGATATGATATTTTTATGTAAAAAAAGGAGCCCGCTGAGTTTGTTTCGCCCGTTCTTCTCAGGTCTGAGGCATACCTTTTGGAATGGGCGGCGGTTTGTCCTCCTCATCCATTAATAATAACTTGTGTACGGCACTATTTGGGTTTATGTTTGAAGGACTTAGGCTACGAATAATATTGACAAAACAATGAACTTCATGATATATTAATGACAACAAGACGCAACAGGTTACTGATATACCACATGGATCATATATTATGTTACACAATTGTATGTTCACACCAACCACTTGACAACTTCGACCAGGGCGGGCTTTGTTTTATATAGTAATAAAGATTGATAACTGAAGCGTTGAGCTGTTGAATGTAATGTGAATATTGAATGAAACATAATTGATTATTAATATAATATTTTATATAATTGGATTAGAGCTGTTACACAAATATAATAAGTGAGAGTACTGATGATACACGATACAGAACATTCATATGATGATGATGTGGCGGAGGGGAGATGGCCTGTGACCAGGAGGCAGCGGTAGGGGTAGCGGAGGAGGAGGCGGAGAATGTTTGTTTTTAGTTGAATAAGAGGACAAACGAATGTTATTGGTCTGTCGCGGCAGGAATTAGGGCAAACTGCACTCCGGGACACTTTCTCTGATAATTGCGACAGAAGGCACACAACGAAGAGAATTCTGCGCTGTTAACATAACTCATGTAACCAATGCCAGTTAACAGTTGTTCAACAACCGGGTGCTACGCCACGTATGTAATGTACCAGAGATACTCGTGTGCACGTGAAGTTTGAGTCGGCTCTAGAACGAGGGCATGTGACACGTGTTCATATATTACTTGTAATTATATTAAAACAGCCGAGTATGAGACTCAATGTCGTCTAAAATAGTTTCGTATCCATTGTGTGCTGAACACACTTTAAATATTAAACTACATATTTATTGTAATTAATCTGTGATAAGTAATATAATGTCAACACTCAAATGTAATTATAAATTTTTATTCGGAGCTGTAGTTGTTCTAATCGTACTGAAGGATCCGCGTCAGCGCGATAACAATTGTTAAGTCTGGGAGAGACCTCAGCATCATCTCTGAACGATGTTGTGATGAACCCGAGGCTCAGATAATCACTAGATCATCTGTGATTATGACTGTGAGGATCAACCGTATTTATTTAACAATTCAAAAATAAATCTTTCTATTTAAACAAAATCTTAATAACATGCTAAAATTACAGCCTCTTGTTGAGTATAAGTCAAGTCGCGGGTTGCCCGTTACAAATGTATTCGCCTCCAGCCCGCAGGGTTGAGGGAGAGGCAGACGGGGGAAGGTTTTACAGAAACTTTGATGTTCGTGTGAGAGGGCGGCGGTCGACAACTTTATACAAAGCCTTCTGTGTAGCAGATTATAAATTTATTTTGTATTGTACTCTTCGTTTGTAAGGGTCAGGGGGGGGGGTGGTTCGTGAAATATTGTTTTGTAATTGTAGGGTTCTATACCTTACTTTACTTTATCGGATCACAGGCCCTGTCTCTCTTGATTTATTTAAGCTAACGTCAAATGACACCAATAGAGCAATAGTGATTTACTCATTGCGGTCCACAACAACCACGATCATACCGACTTTACCATGTACCACCACAATAACAAAGTTTAGCTAGAATGAGACGAAATGGCATGATACTCGCAATCATACTGATAAATATATTATTTTACTTTATACCATAATTTTACAAAGGAAATAAAAACATTTATATGTTTCAATTGACTGAGTAAGTTAACTTACAACAACGATACTTCTAACTTAAACTAATCACTTGTAGTCGTTACGAATGGGCTGAAAATCACGCGTGGCGAATGTAAGGTACCTGCTTTTACATTTCACTTGGCACCAACTTAAACCCTATTAATAGGTAGCACATAAAAATACTAGTATTTTATAAATATTAACGGTATAAGATTTGCATAAGCGGTGTATTAAATTAAATCTCTACTATTTCACACTTTTGAGTTTTTGAACTCGGTTTTGTTAAATGTAGTTTCTTATTATTTTTTTACTTTTTAGTGTCATTAATCAGGTAAACTATAAGATATTTTGCTTTTTACAGTCTTATATTAAAAGTATTTTTTAGATAGATCCCCTAATTCACGTTCTTGTGAGACACTGAAATATCGTGAAGAATGTTTTTTAGCTCTGAATAACAGATAGCCTAAGACCCACTTATCGGCGAACGGGCTAATAATAATTATAATATATAAACAAACTAAATGAAAACTGCTTAAAAAGCAGTACACAAACTATAATAACATCATCCTCGTAAACAAAAATTTTCATAAAAAATATAATGAAACATACTGGGCCAAACTAAGTAAAATTTTTATGGGACTAAATGGCAAAGATTCGGCATCAAAAAAAAATAAGAATGAAAATCGAATCATAATTCTCAACGTAATCGGTGCACATAAAGATAAAAAAATACCAATCGAAATGAGAACCTCCTCCTTTTCGAAGTTGGTTAAAAACTTATTAAAAATGTACAATTATAATTCCAAACATTTCTGTCTAACGCTACACTTATTACTAAATTGTAATGACGGGACGAGTGCTTAAATGATTACTTACTACTACAGAAATAACTGGAAAACATAAAAAAGATAAAAATACAACACAAAATAAAAATATCACACCGGTTGTTAGTAGAGTATGGCTCCTACGGCGGCAGCTGATGTATTACATGTCATTGTAATATTATTAATACATACATCGTGTATTAATAATGTAATGAACCTTGAGCTTGTTAACAATTAACAAATTAGTTCTGAGTGATGCTGAGTGAGGTGAGGACAGTCTAGTGTGTCGACATAACAGAGGGTTATCTTAAAGATGCAGGTTTGAATCGAAATGTTGGACCGAAATAAGAATTTGTACTTAATAATGGAGACAGGACAGCACTTGAAAATGTGTATAATATTGATTTAAATGTTATATTGCGTAATTATTTAAATTTATAAAGTATGCGGGCGACTTCACAGAGCGGTTTGTGTGTGTACGTGTAGTGAACCGCAGCTGTTCTGTGACGACCGGCTGCCGGTTGTATCCGGACGGTTGACCGGCTGACGTCCGGCCGGGGTCGGCTCATGGGATAACCGCTCACTTCCGTACTGCACATAATAAACAGTTACGAATATATTACACACACATTGTTGGAAGCCTCTTATTTACAATTTATCATGATTGAATGTCAACACTTATATTATTTACTGAAGGTGTTTTTGGTCTGAATGAAATAACTTCCATAATTCTTCATCAAAAGACTATTTTCTGAGTTATATTTGTTCTTTTTTACTAAAAACGATGAAAAGTTAACACATCTATTGATAGTATATTCAAAATATTTGTTTTTGGTTTATTAAAGAACTTTACACTGCGCTATCTGTTATAGTTTTGTATTCAGTATTATACAATGTTTGATGTCTGTTTATGTCGCGAGAAATATTCACTCAGGACACCAATGTGTTGGTTGTAATAATTTTAATTTTTTTAAGTAAATAGAATAATGCTTCCACATTATTGCTTCACATGAAATCCAGCCACCAGCCGGTCAACTCAAGCCTGTGTCAAAAGTTATAAATGTTCCGCCCGATACTTACAATAGGGAGCGTCGGTTGTGTTATAAAGAAACTTGCCAACAGGTTATCATCGCTAGAGTTATTAGATTCAAGACTTAGGACAGACAGATAGAGGTGGACTCATACAGAGATTTTACTGATTCCTACTACATCCATAAACTTCAGGGACCTCGACCTTCTCCTCAGAAAATTGTATGGCTAGTTTATTAAAATTCTACAATCATTTAGAACAGATTTTTCGCTGACACAACCCTATGACGGAGTGTTTGTAATGCAATAATATTTATTGTGATGTTAAGATTCAGTTCGACAACATGTCACAGACAGACTAGGGTCACACTGAACGTGATCTCTGACACACGCGAGTCATTAAGGATCTAACGCCACATCGTCACCTCTGGCAGTGGGCCAGTGTCTCGATGGAAGGCCGCGGGCGTGACCACGAGCAAGCGGCCGAAGTTTGAGAAGCTTAAAGTAAAAGTATCGAGCAGCTAGTTTAATAAGATCAAGATCAAGACACTATCATTATGAGATAGTGAATTTAAAGAAAGTTAACAGAATTAACTTTTGAGTTAAAACCGACATAGCTTCTACAATGTTTTCTCTCCAAAATTCGGAGCCAAAGTGAGACGTGAGTCCCCGACTGCAATGCAAACGATGATAAGTAACTTGAAATTAAATCCTAACACTTAATATTAAACTTAAATGTTAGTTCTTCACGGAATCTCGCGGCGACATATTTTATGTATGACATAAAAGCTGGCCAGAGACTTTTTACACTATTATTCGCTATGCCTCATAGATGAGTGTTATCACGTTCGTGCCCACGCGCTGTACTCATATTATGTAATGACCTGACAGCCTGTTGCTTAGTGTCGGCGTGTGTCTCACCGCTCTATACCCGTGTCGGGGCCGCACCCTGTGTGTTGTGAGTGACGTGGTTTAGGTCACTTGTCGTGTGCCCTACTACCTACTTCACAGTTTATTACTTACAGTTAACTATGAGTGACGACGTCTCTGAGAGACGCGCCCAATTTAAACATCTGCTATGACGTCACTCAGCCCGCTTTTCCGCCGGCTGGAGCCCTCAATTATTTACGGCTAATATACAACATAATATATAAAATATCGTGTCTTAATAAAGTGTTTTTTGAGTTTATGTTATGATTCGATACTTTTATATATAAACTAGTTGTGCTCGCTACACCGTCAACGTGGGCTTAAATAGATCTGCTCGTAAATACTACACCATACACACTACTAATACTACACACTCACTTTTCTGTTGCATTGGTTCGCTTCTTCTTCGTCGGAACTTTAAAAGCTGGATGAAAGAACTGACGAAATAACTGAAAGTCAAACCTCATGTTGTACAGTTTTCAAATAAAGAATATTCTAGCTGTTAGGTGATAAAGTTTCACTCTGAAATCTTGCACAAAGCAGGTTTCATTGTTTTCATACCAGCCTGCAGGACTAAACAGCAATTTGATATTTGAATCTGTGATACAAGCTGATTCTTAATAAGCAATTGAAAAGAATGGCAGAATACAGTTGAATGCCCTGTACTTCTCCCGGGGCGTAAAAAGAATAGGGGAGTCCCAGGCCCATGGGTGTCGTAAGAGGCGACTAAGGGCTTTTCTAGGAGTGGGAGAGTCACGCTGCCGTCTTTTGACGTCAGCACAATCGGGCCAGACTCGTCCGGGTTAATTACCACACTCGCACAGAATACCCGCGTGAAGTAGCGGCCTTGTGCCGCTATGTTTCGCATAGGTTTGTGTCGAGGACCAGAGGCTAATCCCCCCCCCTCCCCTTCCCCCTAACAAAAAATATGAGAGCGGTATATAAAGATAAATTACCTCAGGAGGGTACGGGCTCCTGTAGAGCCGGAGAATCCCTCCCCGAGCATTCGCGCTCGGGCTGCCCCTCGTATTCTGGGGAGGGCATAGTACCGCGCATGACCGAGGACAAACGAGGCAGTAGCACCACGGCACCCCGCTCCACGCTTTATGTGGACTTTTGTAACATCAGGGGAATTCACGCCAACTTAAACGCCGTCCACCACCACCTTGAGACGGCGCAGCCGGCCTTGACTTTCCTTACGGAGACGCAGATATCTCGACCTAGCGGTACGTCACATTTAACGTACCCCGGGTACAAAATTGAGCACAATTTTTTGCCTCATGCTGGGATATGTGTGTACGTTATGGAGGATATCTGCTGTCGCCGTCTCGGCAATTTTGAGGGTAGGGACCTGTCCACTCTCTGGCTCCGCGTAGATTTAGAGGACCGCGTCCGCATCTATGCGTGTGTCTACAGGTCCCATAGTGGTAACGCAGAAACCGATCATCTCATGGGCTGCGTTCAAGCGGCAATTGAAGACGTGCTTGCACAGATCCCCTCCGCTGAAATCGTAGTCTTGGGTGATTTCAACGGGCACAATGCCGAATGGCTTAGATCACGTACCACAGACTACGCAGGGCGATCTTCGCATAATTTTGCATTGGCGTATGGTCTGTCCCAATTGGTTGAGTCGCCAACGCGGCTCCCGGATGTGGATAGCCACATGCCGTCCTTATTGGATCTTCTGCTGACTACACATCCCGATGGTTACCAGGTCTTTGTCGACGCCCCTCTCGGAACGTCCGACCATTGCCTGGTTAGGAGTGTAGTGCCTATCCGACGCCAACGTCGCAGACCACCAGCGACCCGCCGCGTATGGCACTACAAGTCAGCAGATTGGGATAGGATGCGTTCCTTTTTTGCATCCTACCCTTGGGGCAGGGTTTGTTTCCCTTCGGATGATCCTAATGCCTGCGCCGTTGCAGAAGCCGATGTGATACTGCAGGGGATGGATATTTTTATACCAAACTCTTGGTTGCGGCGCTGGGCACAAAGGATCCGAACTGCATAGTTCTTAAAAGGAAATACAACCGTGCCTCCAGATTTTTTAAGCGGCATATCGCCCGTGCAAAATAAAAACACGTCGTCAAAATCGGCGAGCAGCTTTCCAGTTACCCAACCGGAACACGCAAGTTCTGGTCGTTGTCGAAAGCTGCTCTTGGTAATTTCAGCCAGCCGTCCATGCCGCCGTTGCACATGAGGAATGACACCCTGGCCCATACGGCAAAAGAGAAAGCTGATCTCTTGTGCACTCTTTTCGCCTCCAGCTCGACTCTTGACGACAGCGGAAAAACACCGCCGACCATCCCGCGGTGTCAGAGCTCTATGCCTGAAGTACAGTTCAGACAGAAAACTGTTAGGCGAGCTCTGTTTTCGTTGGACGTCAGGAAGTCGAGCGGGCCGGATGGCATTTCTCCAATCGTGGTTAGAACGTGTGCCCCTGAGTTGACGCCGGTGCTAACGCGTTTATTCCGGCACTCTTATTCTAAAGGCGTAGTCCCTGACTCATGGAAGTCAGCCCTTGTCCATCCGATCCAAAAAAAAGGAGACAGTTCGGATCCGGCAAACTACAGGCCTGTTGCTATTACCTCCCTGCTCTCCAAAATCATGGAGAGCATAATTAGCAGTCAGCTCTTGGTATACCTAGAGGGTCACCAGTTGATCAACGACCGACAATACGGGTTTTGCCATGGCCGGTCGGCAGGTAATCTTCTGGTATACCTAACACATAGATGGGCTGCGGCTATTGAAAGCAAGGGGGAAGGCCTGGCAGTTAGCCTGGATATAGCGAAGGCCATTGATCGTGTATAGCACAAGGCGCTCCTCTCCAAACTTCCATCATTTGGGCTTCCCGAGAGCTTGTGCAAGTGGACCTCCAGCTTCCTCACTGGGCGCAGCATATAGGTCGTTGTCGACAGATATTGCTCGAACCCGAAGCCCGTGAATGCTGGAGTGCCCCAAGGCTGTGTGCTGTCTCCCACGCTGTTTCTTCTGCATATCAATGATATGTTAGACACCTCCAACATTCATTGCTATGCGGATGACAGCACTGGTGATGCCGTATACACGGGCCATACAGGTCTCTCTCGGGAAATCGTCGATCAGTGCCGGGAAAAACTTGTGTCTTCTATCGAGTCCTCTCTTGAGAAGGTCGCGGAATGGGGAAAATTTAACCTTGTCAAATTTAACCCCCAGAAGACTCAAGTTTGCGAGTTTACCACTAAAAAAACCCCATTTGTCGTGTCACCGCTCTTCGACAACACTTCCCTCAAAGCCTCGCCTAGTATCGGAATACTGGGTCTCGAAATCTCGAGCGATTGCCAATTTCGTGGTCATCTGGAAGGCAAAACCAAATTGGCTTCAAAGAAACTGGGCGTCATTAATAGAGCTCGGCAATACTTCAAGCCGGCCCACATACTAGCGCTCTACAAAGCGCAGGTCCGGCCACACATGGACTATTGCTGTCATCTCTGGTCTGGCGCACCCCAGTATCAGCTCGATCCATTTGACCGCGTGCAACGCAGAGCAGCTTGAATTGTCGGGGACCAAGTGCTCTGTGAACGGCTGGATCACTTGGCGTTGCGTAGAGACGTCGCTTCATTGTGTGTCTTCTACCGCATTTATCACGGGGAGTGTTCCGAAGAGCTGTTTAACCTGATTCCTGCCGCCGAATTCCACCTTCGCACGACACGCCACAAGTTAGGATATCATCCTCACTATCTGGATGTGTGGCGGTCCTCCACAGTGCGGTTTTCAAGGAGCTTTCTTCCACGTACTACAAAGCTGTAGAATGAGCTTCCTTGTGCGCTCTTTCAGGGACGATACGACATGAGTACCTTCAAAAAAAGCGCGTACACCTTCCTTAAAGGCCGGCAACGCTCCTGTGATTCCTCTGGTGTTGCAAGAGATTGTGGGCGGCGGTGATCACTTAACAACAGGTGACCCGTACGCTCGTTTGTCCTCCTATTCCATAAAAAAAAATAGCCAACATGTAATGAAGGGCCCGCGGCTGAGTGAGGCCGGCCCCTACTTGATAGTGGGTAAACTCCACCGCCCTCCGTTTGTGTTGCGACACTGATTGAATTAAATAATACTTGGAGCGTTAGGGAGTACTCACGCGTTCTAAAAATATCAACGATTCAACTTGATTGGAGATATTGTTCGTAAATGTAAGGCCGACAACACACCACACACTCAAATATTCATCGCGAAATGATTCCATCTGATTCAAATGTTCATTTTTTATCTTCTTTGTAGCACATGCATCGCTCGGCAGATTTGGATTACAGTGTCCAACACTCGGTTCACAGACTTGTTCCAAATAGCTATCGATCGTAGTCATAACCATGATTGTAATTTGTACCGCGGTCAATATCTTAAAACAATATCACTTTTTCATCACATTATCTTTTATATTGTTATCTGCGGTACGATACGCGTGATGTTTATTGTATATGTCGGCGACCGGGCAGAAACAAGTTGGGTTCCATTCATTACAGTTGTTTTCCTTGGAATTTGTTTTCGAAAACGTCGCGTGAAACGTGTTTTGTATCGATCACTACACGCTCGGTTTCACTATCGAATAATACAGCTCAAGTTGCTAATGAGAGTAATACAGCGCATATTTCAACATTTAAATTACAACATCACATTCAATAAATATTCAATTCGTCACTTACAATACAACAAAGCAGTGGTGCTGGTAACAGACCCGTTATTCGGATCGAAACCGAGTGGTCTACCATTAGGTCTCTTTGTTCACGTGGTGGGCGCCCCCTCAATTCATCTTGAATGATATGATCGTCCATGTTGATGCCCGTTTGTTCATCAAAACTATTTCCATTTATCGTCTGTACAAAACTAAATTATTCCACCATTTATAAATTTCACACGATAACCTCGACACGGAAAATTAACTGCTTCGTTCACATTCGGGTGTCAGGATATTGAAATAAATTATAGACAGATAATTTTGTAAGTCGCGGCTTCCGGCGACGTAGCCAGGATGTACCTAAAGTGACGACATTTTCTCATGTTCACTAAATTGCTACTTTCTTAAACTACGTTCAGCGCGATATTTAGTTATTTACATTAGAGGGAACAAACGACCTCACCTAATAGACAATAAGAGTCACTGATGTGTGTAGTTACTATCACTAATATCATACACCTGAACTGAACGAGAAGTAAAGTTATACCATGTTTAAAACTTTTTGTCCTTATCTTACCTGCGTCACCACAGAATTTGTAATTTTAAACTTGGAGTAACTTTACTTCGCGTTTATTTGTAAGACTGGAAGTTTTTAATTTGTTTGATATTTAATGTCCGTATCCTCTCGTTGGTTGAGTTAGGTGTGAGCTATTACTGGGTCCACTGAGTGGCGGAGAGTGGAGCGGCCTTGAGATATCATGGCGATAGATGGAACTAGCAAAAGAAGAAGAATCTTCCCGTTAGATGGAATTTTTTGGAAATAATAAAGTTGAAAAAATAATAGATGAATGTCAGTTTCATGAGGAAGCAGCAGCATCATTTCAGTTAGACTTGGTTGAACTTTGTGAAATAAGTATTGATGTTGCCAATTTTTAGAAGTGAACAATTATATAATCCAAGTTAAATAACGGTAGAACAACAAACAAAACTAAACTGAGAAAAATTATGCTACTTTAAATGAAAACTTTACACTAATGACTGCAGCGGGCAGCAAAACAGACGAAGTCAAGGTACACATACGTCCATCAATAGTCAATACATAGTTGTGTCCAAGGGTCGTAATAGTCATTTATGCAACTGTTGTGTAATAAGGGGTATTAAAATACGAATGTGGGTTTATCACACGAGGCGAAGCCGAGTGTTATAATAGTATCACATGAGTGTTTTAAAACCTAATTATCAATAGTTGCAAACAGCCACGTGCTGCAGCGACGGGAGCTGGTGCTGCCTGCGCGATCCTTCCTGTACATTCAATCAATACAACAGACAATATTAAATGACATATTGCATGATACTCATTTGTATGATGCTCGGCTATGTAACGTTCGATCCGGTAAACCTAGTTCAAGCACGCGACACTTGATGGGTAAGCAATAAGTAGTAGTCGTGTCATTAATATTATGATCCCCGCCAGAATTCATGTTTGAACACGAAATTTCATTCAGCCCACTTTATGTCTGACAGCCGTTCGACAGTCACTTTGTAGAATATGCTGGCTGCACGATGTCCGATGTCTGCAGGGAAGGGGCTCCCAAACCACTTTATCCGATGTTGATTATGATGCTCCAGTACTTGTGAACACAATTCACGATACATTAAGCCTTACTTCTATAACGCGGGGCACAGCTTTGTTAATGGTTTGTTAGACTGCTCAATTTATACTAAAATAATATTGACAACATTAACAAATCAACGAAGAAATTGTAAGCCGTTCGTCCCAAGCCGAAAGGACGAGAATCTCGGATTGGGCTTCCCCCCTTGTTACCCCTGTTTAGTCTGTCCTAGTTGGTTAGTATTGTTAGTATAACAACCTAACGACCACCGAGCGATCTGTTCACATTTAGCTACACGTTCACAAATTTTAAAATAAGGTGTTTTGATCTGTAATATATATTCGTGTTCATTTGTAATATCAGGAACTAGGTTTATTTAACAATTGCATTTAATTATAAAGATTGACAATCTATGTTGGTTGATCTTACGAGTACACGGAGCACATCTTTACATAATATATCATAAACGTGTCTTCCTGGCGTTTACTTAACGTACAAGTCACTTCATGAACATCTGATGAGCTGGACCCAGATGACAGCCCACCATCAACTCATTAACATTAAGATAAATTCACGTGAGCGACGTCACTTCTGGTCACGTGTGTTGGGAGTGGAAACGGAAATAACTGTCCGTATAGTAGATATCCTTAGGTACCAGACACGTGAGTGAGACATCCTCCGTCCTCGCTTACAACTTACTCAAGTTGGACTTTGAACAACGTTAGTATTTTCTTTGACTAACATGAGTGTTACACATTTATTGCAATAAAATTCTATGTAAAGGGTTAACACATACAACTACACTCTACAGTAATACTCATTTTAATCCTTTAAAAAGTATTTTGTTTAAATGATTTCTAAAATTATCACGAGACGCCGTCATTGGTTCTAATAGACGTAACTGCATTTTTTTCCCGCTTTGGCGCGCTCGCTTAAATGTAATCGTTTGTGGCCACGTCGTGGGTAGTGTCATTTTTAGAATATGTTATACGGAAGTAACGACTGGTCCACGCGTATTGTTGATGATCGGGCGCTACTCGTGGTGCCTGGATGATCCTGTTATCCAGCCTGCTTCCGTTATTTTATTTAAAGCTATAATGTCATCCGTCATCTACACTTACATATTTATATAAATTGTTATCTATTCATTTACCTTAATCAGTTGAAATCTTTAAGTATTTGTTGCAACTCGAAATAGTAATCCACCAGCTCTTCTCAAATAAATATGATTGTTTTTATTTATTTAAGATATGTGGGCTTTCAGAACCCACTTTAGGATGGAATCTCCACTGTCATCATCATCATCAGCTCAGCGGATGTTGAATGCTGAGGCCTCTATGGATGACTGTGTTACACACTTTGCTGCCAA
>CATIXQ010000012.1:9103960-9149404 GCA_949711755.1 Leptidea juvernica | reverse complement strand
CTTTGTCTAAACTCTAAATGCTAGAATAGCGTGTATTACCACAGTCATCTTAACTTTTTGAAGTTAACTTGACTGTGCACTGTGACTTGCAGTGGATTGGCTTGGAGGGATTGGCGAATAGGCTTAGTTCTGCAGCATATGCGGTTAAGAAAATTAGACGGTTAACTGACATACATACGGCGAGATTAGTATACTTTAGTTATTTTCATAGTATTATGTCCTATGGTATATTGTTATGGGGCAGTGCGGCCGATATTAATACTATCTTTGTGCTGCAGAAGAGGGCTATTCGCGCGATTTATAACCTAGGTCCTAAAGAATCATTAAGAGAAAAATTTAAAGAAATAAACATTTTGACTGTTGCTTCTCAATACATTTTTGATAATGTTTTGTATGTTCATAAGCACATTGAGGAATTTTCTAGAAACTGTGACATTCATAATGTTAACACGAGGAACAAACATAAACTTGTTATGCCTACTACTCGGTTGGGTCGAGTTAGTAAGTCTTTTGTTGGGCGATGTATATGCTTCTACAATATGATCCCAGAATATACAAAACAAATGTGTTACGAAATTTAAAAGAATTGTTAAAAAACGTTTGTGTGGGAAAGGTTATTATAGCATAAACGATTTTCTTAATGACACCACGGACTGGGATTAAAGCGAACACCCTCAGGCTCTTTAATTATTAATGTTTATTGTACGATATTACATTGTAATCCATATTTTATATAAAAAAAAAAGCCCGCTGAGTTTCTTGCGCCCATTCTTCTCAGGTCTGAGGCAGTCTCTTTTGAATGGGTGGTAGATTTTGACGTTCAATAAGTGAGTATAAATCTTATTTTGAATAAAAATATTTGAATTTTAATTTGAATTTTAATTATCCTCATTATCTTATTTTTATCAATTTTGCTTTCGACATTTTCCATTGATTCGAACCATCATTAACATTCCTCGTTATGGTTATATATCATTGATTTAAGTCCTAAGAGCGGTCATTATAAAAAAATTCGTACAATTAATGTTTTGATCTGTTTACGTTATATCATAAGATAACATTTTATACGAATTAGTGTCAAATTACGACCTACAAGCGACTACCTCTAGTAACTGGTTGGTTGTTGGTTGTGTCAGAAAATAGATGCATTCAGAATGACGGAATATTTAGCACACAATATAACTATAAGATTTAGTTTATAATATCACTTATAGTAATATAATAAACTAATAATACATGAAGAAGTATAACAATCATCAGAAATCTTGGAAAATGAATTGGGACTTGGAACTGCATACATCCCACACACAGCCATAGCGAGTAACAACACACACACACACTCAGTAAGAACCGCCGGGCGCGCTACTGTCACCAAACTTTTCGTGTTTCATTATAATTTACAAATATATGTTATTAAACCGTTATCAGATCGAGTTATGCCTTCCGAGCTTCCTATTATTATTATGTGACTGTCAACTTGAATCATTCTGCTCATTATTGCCAGTTGCAGCTTCAAAACAGTTTGTTTAACGTTAACCGCAACTCAAACTAAACATCTGAAATTTACCTCTATTCAATGTGGTTACGATTAACAGTTTCCGGCAACACTCGTGATATCTAAATATCTGTTAGTTTCCAATCGCTTTTCACCTCGTGCACATTAGAATTAATTTAAATATTTATACTATTATTTATACGATCCGCGTTACTCTTGTGGTACAAGACAGTATGGTCCTTGGTGATCACATATTAGGTACCTACTTACTTACTTACTTACTTGTTTATCTTTCTCTTCCATAAAAAAGTCGGATACAAATCACTGGATAAAACTTCACAGCTCAAGAGTAATATCAACTGAGAGATATTATATAAAGGTTGACACATGAAGCTTTTACGTCACAGAGATTTTAATCAAATATGTATCCCTTTATGGAAATGTTATAGGAGATGACAAATTTAAGCTAGATACCCACCCTGATACTAAAAGTATCGTGTTAGTTTTGCTTGAGTAAATGGAACCTGTACTAGTGACAATAACAAGTAGTGTGACGACTATAACACTCTGAAAATATTTTAACAGATGTATCTGCTCCTGTAGGTCCCGCTCGTGGCTTCAGTTCTCTTGTGAAGTCTTAATATTGTAAAACTCGACAAGCTTATTAATTATTAGTTTTGATAATAAATATCCGATTAAACACCAGCAGTATGGAGTCACTAGTGATCCCTCAGTTTTCGAAGCGCGGTTTAAAATTAGAGGGAATCAATACGGGACACGAGTCGTGCCTGCTGCCTTCACAGTTCGCTGCCTCCTCACGACTCACTGGCTCCACACAGCGCCGCGATACTTGTTATTACATTATTTACGAGACGTAGATCACTCCACAAGTGGAGGTCAGCCCGGGCCGCCCACCACTCATGAACAAACTGTCTCCAGCCAGCAATGTGGCGCCGGTCACATTGACGATCAGCAACACGACAGTACCGTTTAATAAGAAGTGACCACACGACCAACGGTGACCTGGTTCTAACTTCAAAGAGAGAGAGAGAAATATATTATACAAAAAACCGAAATTAGTCGAAAACCAAGGTTTGGAACCAGTTTTAACTTTATCGGTAACTAATAACTAAAACCGGTTTGTATCGTTTGAAGTGTAATTGACACAGGTGTGTTTTTTACCCATCACTAAGCCGTCAATTGAGAGAGAAAAATGAGATGAGCGCTGAAGTAAAAAAAATAAGGAAAATAAAACTAAGAACTTGAGTTGCATAGTATTTGAAGTCAATCAAATGTTGAACAATATGTTCACGTTCGAAAATACCTTCTATTTAAAATATTCTTGTTCTTCTTAAGTTGAGAACTCATTCGCAAATCGTTCATGTGATGTAGATAATATATTTAATTTAATTTAATTGATTAGATAGAAGTTATAAGAAGTGGTCATTAATATATTTTGCATAGTTCACTGTTATATATAATTATGTAAAAATACATCCTTGCTTCTAACTTAGTGTTATAGTTATTTACATTTTTGTATTTTAATTAGTAATTTATGGGACTATTTTGCTCTATAGTATCAATTATTTGTATATGACTGTTACATATATACAGTGTGTCACCCCTTTATGATGTTCACTGATGTATGAGTCATTGTTCTGTGGTGACAGCTGAGTGTTGAACACAGGTCCCGCCCGTCGAGTACCTGCGGCACGTGACGGCCGACCTGGGCGGCGGAGGCGAGGTCGAGGGCGCGCCCGCAGCCGGCGTGAGGACCCTCATCCGGAGGTTCAACGAGGTACGAAGCCGTACTTTAGTTACCACAGGCGGCCGATGACGTCACCGACCATCATTTGACATTTATATATTATTATAAGTGAGGAAACTTCCAAAGCAGGTCCGTTTAACGATATACAACTCATTAGTAAAATCACATTTATTATATTTAATAGAAGAATGGGGCAGCGCCGCTAAATTTAAGTTAAAAGAATTACAAGTAATACAAAACAAACTAATTAAAATACTTTTCCATTATCCATTTCTAACACCTACAGAGAAAGTTTATAAAGAAACTAAATTTATGAATATATTACAGTTATACAAATACACAACCTGCATACTAATTAGAACAATTATAGACAAACAGATACATTCAGAATTTACATTTACAAAAAAGAAACAAATACAATAATGATCACTTCATACTACCAAAGCCAAGGACCAATTATGGACTGAAAACAATTACATATGAAGGTGCTAAACTGTACAATATCAAAGATACAGGCACTTTTAATTTATTCAAGCTACTTTACCGAAATGTATTGCAGATGTACTTCCTTTTCCTAGTGCACACACTTATATTTGGTTTTATTCCTATGTTTATCGTAAGGACGATTCATAGATTATTATTTATAAATATTGTTCTCATGTAAAGGACAGTTTGTAATGTTTTTAATGAGAATAAATGATCTTTCAACCGAAACGAGCAGATGGTCCACCGGATGTTAAGCGACATGATCTGATTGTGATATTAACGCTTCTCGTACTAAACCATTTATCACATCAAGTGCTACATAGCGCGATATGAATGCGAAAATGTACATTTCTCTCTCCAATAACTGGACCTATTATGTATGTCACCACCGACGCTCACGGCTTCTCACAACACCAGAGGAGTCACGGGAGCGTGGCTGGTTCCTTAGGGTGGAGGTGGTGTCAGCACCATACAAAACCTTGAATGATAATGATCAATGGGAACTAGTGACAGGTTGAATGATCGACGCCTTAGATTGAGATGTCTTATAAGTTATTTATTGTTTTATTATTGAAATATCACTAAGATTACTTTTATAAATCAAATATATATTTGAGAGTTTTACCGAAACATTTCCACTATCTTTCTTCATTCACCTTGAAAAAACATGATAATTTTAATTTTGAATTATTTTAACTTCAACATTAAAAGAGGCTAATTGACCAAAGTGGTCTGAGCTCTGTTTATTAATTATTGTATGGAATGTATGTTTGTTTAACTTTAATGCTTTAGTTACTCAAAGTGTAACTAGATGGCGCCACAGGACATTTAAAATCGCGCAAACGTTATTTTTGTAACATTCATATAGGTTAAGCTTCTCGATGTCACATCGAGTGTTATAACTAGTGTTAAATAAAAGTGTCTAAGTTAGTGTGAGTGTTTAATTAATCAAATGGTCTTCGAGCTCGGATTACTGTGAGTAAAGTGCAAATAGTTAAGTGGTTGTTAAAAGAACATAGAAAAATTCATTGTTAAAAAGAATTACCCGATTTCGAGAGTAAACATAACTTAGAAAATTTCGTTTTAAAAAGACTTAGAAAATTTGCGAGTAAAAAAGACTTTAGAAAAAAGAAATTTCATCAACTTTTAACTTAGTTTCTGGCAGTGATTTTGGACTTGTATTATTTTTCAAAACTGAACTTTCACTTTTTATGGTGAACATTATAAAAACTTTAACAATTCATTAGTAGTTCTGAATATCATTAATTTTGTTATTTATAAATTATAAAAAGATCAAACTAAATATCACACAGATGATTCAGAACTCAACTAAAATTGAAAAATTACTCACAAATCACAATGATAAACGAACAAGAGGTTTTTTGGATTCACGGATTGAGATTTTACAAGATTATTGGTCTAGTTATTCCAAGTCTTTTGAGACTCTTTCTGTATCGATAGATGCTGAAGCTTTACAAACAGACTACAACCTTGTCTTAGAGGAAAACTTTGAACGCACTGAAGAATATTACCTGGAGCTAATGACATGGCTTAAAGATAAATTGTATGAGCTAAAAGAGGAGAAATGTGAAGGTTTAAACTCTGAGACTTCGTTGGAAGTTTCAAAGATGAGACCAAAACTTCCACCAATCTCCATATCACAAGTTTGTGGCGATTACAATCAGTGGATGAGTTTTAGAGATTTGTTTTGCTCTCTAATACATAATGATGATCGTTTGACTAAAATTGAGAAACATGATTATCTGAAGTCAAGTTTATCTGGAGAAGCTGAACAACTACTAAAAAAATACTCACTAACGGAAGCAAACTATGAAACCTGGAAAAAACTAAATGAGAGATATGAAAATAAGAGAATGATAGTCAATAATATCCTCAGTCGTTTCTTAAGTCAAAATACATAGACAACTGAATCTGCAAAGGGTTTAAAAGATCTTCTAGCCAATGTCTCCTTTCCTTAACAAATTAGAAGGTCGATTGCTGGAATTCTATAGTCGTGCACATCCTTGTCTCAAAGTTGGACATTGAATCTCACAAACTTTGGGAGCAATCATTAGAAAATTCCACAAGCATTCCTACCTATGAGGACCTCATAGGTTTTCTAGAGAAACGTTTCCGAACTATGGAAATGGTCAACATTTCACAACTTCCACAAAGACATACTCCAAAAACTGTTCAACAATCACCGCGAGCAACAACTGTCAAAAGTATTGCAACTGAAGTCGATAGCACTTGTACTTTCTGCTCACAGAACCATTATATTTGCCACTGCAAAGGTTTTGCCTCACTCCCTGTCCCTGAACGTCAAGATTTTGTTAAGAAAAACAACATATGCTTTAACTGCCTCGTGACAGGTCACTCAGTATTCAACTGTAGACAAAGCACAGTCTGCAAAAAGTGTGGTCGTCGTCATCATACGTTACTTCACTTCACCTCTCCTAAGGATGACAACGCTGGTGATACTGCTAAAGAGAGAGATAGCCCAAAAGGAAATAGCACTGCTGGACCCAAGACTTCTTGCAACGTCAGTGTGAACCTGAAAGCTGAAACAAATGATGATCTGGTTATTTTAGCTACTGCTGTAGTTAATGTAGATTCAAAGAACAGTGGTACTTACGCATTGAGAGCTCTTGTTGATCAGGGTTCACAGGGTTCTTTCATTTCCGAAGGAGCTGCGCAGTTGTTAAAGCTAAATCGTATTCCAGTTAATGGCAAAATCTCTGGAATATCTAATTCATCGGTGGTAACTACAAGGTCCATGGTCTCACTTACAGTCCACTCCACAAAAGATAATGCATCCACTTTCAAAGTCAATGCATATGTTTTAAGAAAACTTACATCATTTTTGCCTTCACGAGAATTTCCACAATATACCTGGCCTTTATCTATGCAGTTGGATCTGGCTGATCCAAACTTTCACAAGCCAGGGTCTATTGATATTTTGCTCGGTGCTGACGTGCATGCTTACATACTTCTGGAAGGCTTACACAAGTCAAATTCTCTTATTGCACTCAACTCTCGCCTTGGTTGGTTAATATCAGGCAGAGTTTCACAAACTGATTCAGTAGCATATGAACACAATATGGTCGTTATGCAAACGAAGGTTGAGACAGATCAGTTACTCAGACGATTCTGGGAGATAGAAGAGAATTTACCACACAAGAAACCAATGACCGATTTAGAAAAACAATGTAAAGAACACTTCAAAAACACTCATACTCGCAATGACGTCGGTCGTTACATAGTACGCTTACCATTCAAATAAGATCCACCCACAAACCTTGGTGATGCCAAACCTCTTGCTATCAGCCGCTTACAACAGATGGAGAAACGTTTTACACGCAAGCCTGAATTCAAGGAAGAATATCACAAATTTTTGATGCAGTATGAATCACAAGGTCATATGATGAGGGTACCTGAAAAGGAAACAGAAACACAGAAAGTATATTACTTAACTCACCACGCTGTTCTTAGGTCGACGAGTCTAAGCACGAAGCTACGTGTAGTCTTTGACGGCAGTGCTGCACCTGAAAAAGGAAAATCATTAAACGATGAACTTCTAATTGGTTGTCCTCTTCAACGAGATATTAGAGATTTAATAACTAGATGGAGACAACACAAAATTTGCTTAGTTGCAGATATTTGTCAGATGTATCGTCGGATTCTCGTAAATAATGATAACGTTGACAACCAGAGAATCGTATGGCGAGAATCTCTAACACAATCTATAAAAGAATATAGACTACTTACGTACGTTACGTTATGGTACATCTTGTGCTCCATTTTTAGCCATTCGTACACTTCATCAATAGGCTGAAGATGAAAAGAATGATTTCCCCACTGAAGCTGAAATCCTGAAAAACGACGTATACATGGATGATTCGATGACGGGTGCATCCACAGTAGAAGACGTGGTGAAGTTACAAAAGGGCCTGACGGAGCTGTTGGCTTGTGGCGGATTCCCTTTACATATGGTCGTCAAACAGTAAAGTGGTTCTATCACAAATCCCCAAATGTTGACAAATACTCTAAAAGTGCCATAATAATTAAAGTTGAAGATACGATCAAAACATTAGGTATTACTTGGAACTCTGACGCAGATAATTTTGAAGTTAATGTAAATTTAAATCATTGTTCTACTAATCCAATTACCAAAAGATATGTATTGTCCACTATTGCAAAATCTTTCGATCCACTAGGTTGGCTAACACCTGCAATTATCTTACTTAAAATATTCATGCAAAAGCTGTGGTTAGCTGGCTTAGACTGGGATGAAGAATTACCTACTGATCTTAAAGTAAAATGGAATACTTACCTCGATCGATTCACGCATACTGAAAACATTCAGTTTCCACGATGGTTCGGAGTTCGGATGGTTTTCAGATGACACCACTAAACGGGAGCTGCATGGATTTAGTGGTGCTTCGTGTATTGCTATGCTGCAGTAGTGTACCTCAGAGTTTTAGGGAATAAGGGTGAAGTAAAAGTTTACCTTGTTATTGCAAAATCTAAAGTTCAAAAAACAAATTTCTGTTCCACGTCTTGAACTCTGTGGTGCAGTGCTATTGGCAAAATTAATTCAACATGTTAAAACTATTTTAAATATACCGGTCGATGATGTATTCACCTGGACGGGCTCTATCATCGTTTTGGCATGGCTGCGTAAGACACCAAACACATGGACTACATGACATGGATGGATTTGAACATTTCCCCGTTGATATTCCCTCGACAGATTTAGAAATGAAAGCTACTACAAGAATATTGTGTAATTTCTTATCTAAAACGATTCTCAACACTGTCAAAATTAATTCTGGTTACTGCGTATTGTTGCCGTTATTTTAATCTACTCAAAGTTATGATTGCTAAGAATCCATTTACTGAAGCTATTTATTTGAGTGCTGATGAACTTGATGATGCTCTTAATCGTTGTATTAAATTGTCACAATCCATTTCGTTTCGAGATGAGATCTCTCACTTGTCATCAGGTAGACAAGTTCAGAAATCGAGCAAAATATATGTACTTCATCCATTTATTGACGACGAAGGTATTGTTCGGGTTTGGTGGTCGACTTGCTAATGCAGAAAATTCAAAAGATATGAAAAATCCTATTCTTTTAAGTGGTAATTTTTCTCTATCTAAACTTATCGTTTCAAACACACATTTGAAATTTCTGCATGGAGGTCACCAATTAACTTTAAGTGTCATGCGACAAAAATTTTGGATTCTACGAGTAAAGAATTTGGTTAAATTGACAATCCAAAAATGTATACCTTGTTACAAGCAAAAGGCTACTCCCAATGTTCCATTTATGGCAAACTTACCTAAATTCCGTGTTAAACCTAGTCGCCCTTTCCTAACAAGTGGAGTAGACTATTGTGGACCTTTTACAATGAAACTGTATCCTAGTAGATGCAAAGGAACCTGTAAATCTTATGTTTGTTTATTTGTGTGTACCGTAACAAAAGCCATTCATCTAGAGTTGGTAACGGACCTTACTTCTGCTGCTTTTATTGCTGCATTTCGGCGTTTTACTGCTCGACGTGGTCACTGTAAAGAGATTTGGAGTGATCATGCAACGAACTTTGTAAGCGCGTCCCGTGAACTTGATCTGGCCTTCAAGGATTCACAATCTCAGACGGTTACTGAAATTTCTGAACTACTTGCTAATGATCGCACACAATAGAAGTTTATTCCACCTCGTGCCCCACATTTTGGAGGTATTTGGGAGTCCGGAGTGAAAAGTATTAAAGGGCATTTAAAACGGGTTATAGGCCAAACTTTTCTCACATACGAGGAGCTAACTACTCTCTTATCTCAAGTTGAGGCTTGTGTCAATTCTCGTCCACTCACACTTATGAATTCCACTCTAGACGAACCTACTTTGACACCTAGTCACTTTCTCATCGGAGAACCCTTGCTCGGTGGTCCTGAGCCGTCTCTTCTGGATGTTAAACTCAGTCCGTTAAATCGATGGCATATAATTCAACGAATGATGCAATGTTTATGGAGTCGTTGGCGAAATGAATATCTCACGACCCTGCAACATCGTTACAAATGGAACACTAACCAACCTGATCTCCCTATTGGAACTGTTGTTTTAGTCAAAGATGACATGTTCCCACCAGGAAAATGGCTTTTAGGACGAATTATTCAAAAACACCCAGGAACAGATGGCATAAAAAGAGTTGTTACGTTAAAATATAAGGATAGTGTTTTTAAGAGACCAATCGCAAAATTGTGCCCTCTGCCTCTGGATGGGCCTGACTCCCCGTAATTTGAGACTGATGTTTTTTCTTAGTTTGTTTTGTTATTTTCTTAAATTTTGTTTTAAGGACTTTAGTCGTCCTTGGCCGGCGGAATGTTTAACTTTAATGCTTTACTTTCTCAAAGTGTAACTAGATGGCGCCACAGGACATTTAAAATCGCGCAAACGTTATTTTTGTAACATTCATATAGGTTCAGCTTCTCGATGTCACCTCGATTGCGCCTCTCTTCCCCGAGAGATGGTCGCCTACGATGAAGGCTTAGAGGGCACACTGCCCAAAGCCAACCTCAGGTGGTGTTTAGTGGGTAGGCACTTAGGTTCTTACGTGAGTACCACATAACCAACGCAGCCTTAGGCTGCGTTCTCCACACCAGAGGAGTTACAGGAGCTGCCCCCTCGTTGCTAGATGGTTTCAGTGTGCACGCACATTTAATGCTGTTTTCGATATATCTGACAGTCGGTAGACATATTTCATCGGAGCAACAGAACAGCTTTCAAAGTCCATTAATTTGTTAATAATTAATAATAAAAATCACACACTTATTGATAATATACTGTTTATAGAACGCTAGTAGATCGTACTTGACTATCTAAATCCCTACTTATATTGTAAATGTAAGTTTATTTGTTACGCTTTTACGCTGAAGCTAATGCACTGATTTTGATGAAATTTTGTTCAGGGATAGACTAGGCAGGGCTTGAGAAAAGACATAGGCTATATTTTATCCTCGAAAAATCCATGATTCCCGTGGAATTGATGAAAAACTGAAAAATTCACGTCCATGAGCGTACTATACGTAAGTAGGTTTAGTGTGCCAGAGCAATCTTCCTCGAAATAAGATTCATATAATATGTTGGGAACGGGAGCAAAACGGGAACTGGAACTGGAATAGGACATGATATAATCTTCAATTCAAAAATTGGTTATTATTTTTAAAAACCCTTTATCTACGCGGACGAAGTCGAAGGCATCAGCTAGTATTTATATAAATCCAGTGTCCTGATGTTTGTTTCGAGTGAACTCCTAAACTAGTGAACGGATTTTAATGGGGATTGAAGTAATCCCCATTAAAATGGAGTGTAGTTTAGTCCAATTTGAGAGATAGGATAGTTTTTATTTTGATTTGGGACCCATAATTATTTTATTTCAAATATGTATTTGTGTCTTAGTTTTGTATGGATATATTTTCGATAAGAGAATTTATTGACGCGCGGTTTGACAGTTCTGCTCTGAACATTCATTATAATAACAGGGAGCATACACGAAATATTATCATTCGCATTTACGAAATAATTCTTGATGTTATGAAATTTTATTGAAAAATTCATGAAAAACAGTATTTTATTTATTATGTACAGAACAACGTCTGTCGGGTTAGCTAGTATTATATAAAATATAAAGATATGATGTAAATGAGGTCTTATTAAAAATTCCTATTATATTATATATCATGTATATGGGGCTGGTGCCGGCGGGGTGCGGGTGTGTGGGGGGGAGGGAGGTGCGGTTCACGGGCGCCCACTAATCTCGTTACAGCGGCGACTTTGTAATTAGGTTCTAATTATTACATTATTATAATGACTTAACTCTGTTTGTGTTTGTGACGGCGCCAGCCCCAGACCCAGCTCTCACCCCCCCCCCCTCCCAACTCCCCTTACAACGACCGCTCACTCAAATAATTAACTGAATCACGCCGTACACATGTCGGTATGTCAACATAAATAATTACACTTGCGATGACAAGCTCTACAAGTTAGTGTGTATTAAAGCAAGAAGGGGTACGGTGTAGGGTCGGCTACGGCGTAGCAATGTTCAGACTAGCTTGGCTGCGATACAAAGAGTGCGAACTTCTTTCCAGATATGCTCAGTGTAATGTTAAGTTTGCATCTGCAGTAATTTTCACCTAGTATGTCTATACCAGGTTATCATCGACACCACTCTTGGTGAATCCAACCATTGGCCGGTTAGGAGTTTATACAACCAGACGACTAAATAACATTTCTGAACACCCGCGTCGCAACTATGTTTCATGTGTCTTCACATCCTACCTTACACGCAAGGTTTGTTTCTCTTCTAATTGGGTATCCCTCCTGGACCCTCCAGATGACTGAGGAATTAGTCATCGCAACGAAATGACGAAACCTCGAATACGAGGTGAGGCTGTAAGTGGAGCAATTTTAATTGAATGTTTTTAAAAGGAATGTTGCCGACAAGCTGTGACACGACAAATAGGATTTACTCAGTGGTTAGAGCGCACAGTTCTTATGTGTTAAGGGCTCAATTTACGCCATTGCACGACCTTCTCCGGAAAAGACTCGATAGAAGACACAAATTACTTTAAATTCAAAGTCGGTCGTCAGTCTAACTAACTATGTTGGTCTTCAAGGTATACCGAGAGTATCACTCACAGTTAAGTTTCGTGGGTTATAGTGACCACCTGCCTCCTGTAACGTGGTGAGCCCCGCCCGGCGCGTGTTATTTATTATTAAGTTGTTGTGCGTCGTTACCCCGCGATACAATTTGAATAATTTAGCGACGACCGCACTCACTGGGGCTTACAACATTAGGGAGACATCATATTGATTCTTAACAATAAATATTAATATACCCTCTTAGGGACTCTTATAACCGTTGGGTTTCAATATATTATCCTAAATAATATTATGTATATTTATTGAATTAGGCGTTACTTTGCGGAAATCCATAATTATGCAAATGATTTAAGTTTTCTTTAGTGTTAATTCCACCAGTCTCCTGCCAGTTCTTGGCGAGACAACACGTCCTAAGGATGCAGCCTCGTGTAGAGGCGAAACACGTGTCGAATTGTTTTAAAAACAAATATTAACAAATTATAAAAACTTAAATCATTTTTATAATATTATGTATGTTCATAAACTCATTAGATAATTTACTAGAAAGTGTGATAGTCATAATGTTAAACTATCAACAAACATAAAGTTGGTATACTTGGTTAAGTTGAGTCAGTAAATTGTTGGGCGATATATAACGTGCTTCGACAACATGAGCCCTGAAAATGAAAAAATCAAATACAGTCCACCAATTATGTTTTATTATGTTCGGAATGCTTTAGGTCGGGACAAATTAATGTCAATAAGACCGCCACGGTTTTTTGGTAAGAATTCCCAAATGTCTACAGCAACGGATGCATGTTTTACCTACAAAAGGTGGGAAAAACTTATCGAAATGGTACATAATATAATACATATAATAGTATCTAGTAACCTGTTAAATATTGTCATTAATATTATTTGGAAAAAGGATAATCCGAATTCTTCGAGTATCTTGACTATAGATACTAAATTATACATTTAACAACTACGAGTAGTATTGTGTAACAACTAACAGGTATTTGTCACTATTCACTGTTACTTTTGCGTGTGTGAATAACTACAAAAATATACTTTTTATTGCCAATAAGACGTACCTTGACAGACAGACAGATAGACAGGCCGACACTCACTGGAAAGTACGAAACTCTAAAACATATGTATGTATGTAGTTATAATACATGACGTTAAATAATTTACATTAATATCGGCTGCGAGTCTCACGCCCACGTGGCTGGAGTCCACAGTTCCTGGAGGTTCACGGAGGACCAGCCTGGCCCGTGAACTCCATCCTTGAGACCGCTTCTGAGATTATTATAATGTTTTATAAAATAATATAACTTAAAAGAAACTAAAAGATACGATTGATAGAAAATCAAACTTAAAATAAGAGACTAACGATCAAAAAGTTTAAATAAGAAGTAGTGTGATTTATAAAAAAATGTATCGTTCATGTCAATGGCTGTAAATATTTTATTAACAGATATTGGTTAAGGTTGAAACATTTTTATTTTTTACTGAAATGCACCAAACTGTTTTTTACAATAATTTTTTTTTATTTGTTATACACAATATTCCGTCCATATATACAATATAATATTAAACATAATAGTCCGTCTGTCTAAACAATATTCCTCAACTGATTACATAGCTTACATAGTTTTCATATGTGTATTTAGTTGATAAGACGAGTTATTTAGTTTGATAGAGATGACGGTTTAATACAAGCTGTTCGAGCTTCATCTATAATCAATTTATCTCTTTTGTCGTCTATTTCTTACTGTAATTATTTATTATAATTAATACGTAATTAATAAGAAATGTATCAGCTAAATACAAAATCGGCTGCGGCTTCACAAAGGTTTTGACACAGTAGGGTTTGTTGACGTAGAGAGAAACAATAACAGATCTAGCATCGATAAAAGTAACTTATAGAAATAATTGTTACTTAGGGATTGTAAAGCAGGTTTGTACACGCGGTTTAACCCTTAAAAAGTTTTTCCTTTTATTGAGCTGTATAAATAGGTTCTGTGATCCTTTTGATTGCCAGTGGCGTTGCGTGTGTCACTTTCTCGAGTCAAGTATCAATCTTGTTCGAATCTGATTCTATGATATGTATTTCGTACTTTGTCATCCATGCTACAACATAATACTCTCTACTTCTATGAAGCTAATAATTTCCTTGGATGGGGAGAATTTAAGGTATTTACTCATTCATTTATGGAGTGTATATCTAGCAGCTCACTCTACTATAAGCCGCGTTATAGAACTTAGTTCCTAAAAGAGGCCCGTTAAGTTTCTTACGCACGTTCTTCTCAGATGTGACGAATATCTTTTCAAAAGAGTAGACGGTAGCTTTTGATGTTCAATATATGATTTAAATATCTATCTAATATATTGAAAAAAAGTATTTGAATTTAAATGAGTGCCTCGTGAGCTCTGTTCGTAATGTGCTCTGGGGCGGCCGGTGTGACTGTCTGTGTCTGTGCAGGTGTCTGGGTGGGCCGCCTCGCTGTTGCTGGGTGCGGCGACCGAGGAGCGGCGCGCGGTGCTGGCGAGCCTGGTGCGGGTTGCGCTCTCCTGCTGGAACATCGGGAACTTCAACGGCGCCATGGAGCTGGTGGCCGGTCTCAAGTGAGTGGTCCACTTTGTCTTACACTCCCGCCTTACATAGCTGGTGTGTGCCATATCGGCATTTTGTGGAAGTAACTGCTGGATGCAGTATCCCTAACTAAGCTAACTAAAACAACTTAGAGACCTGTAAGCTTAGATCATACAGGTTTCTAAGTCCACTTTAAACAGCAACTTTCGACCTGTGGTGTCGCGGATGTCTTGGGTGGCTGTTGTTCACTTCCCACTTGCTAATTTGTCTCTCTCTAAAATATTTATATAATTATTGAGGTTCTCCCAAGAAATATTTCCAGTCCAAACAGTAGTGCTGCACAAGACTGTGAAATAATAGTGTCTTAGCGTGCTCATACCGTAACAAAAACCGTTAGTATACTACATTGTTACGGTGTGGTGCCCGTCTATTGACCGTCCTAATACGTTAATGTCCCCACTAATACATCTTTCAGAATGCGAGTCTGAGTTTATTGTGATGTGTTAGTTGTGCCATTTAGAACCTATTAATTAATTCTCATTCGACGTGAGATACTTGTTATAAACTAAATAGAGCGCAGGTCCAACAATAGATCCCTGAACCGGTCCCTCGGGGCCGGTGCTCGTGTGCTCGTTTCAATCAGTAAACACGCTTAATTACAGGTGTGGGGACACTCGTCGTGTGTTCAACTTGTAGATGGAACAAAAATGGTTCTATTTCACTCCAATATATTATTATTATTACAGTAGATTTAAAGCTATTGCTATTATTATTTCATTTGGAGCATGTTAACATGAGGGAAAGGTTTTTACTACACACTAATTTCTCAATTTCTGATTTTCCAAGCTTTCTTACGAGTATGAACGAAAGAGTGCAAAATAGTCTCAGAATATTTAATATTTCATGAGCTTATTTATTAGTTTGGTGCGCTTTCCCACCGGACACTTCACAGTCAATTATGAAATTTTGCACCCACTTTGAGTACATTAAATATTGAAATTTTTATGATTTCTCGAGGACACACGTTATTATGAATTTAAGTGAATTGAGTCTATCCGAACTCCATTATTTATTATTTTAGTTAAACGTTGGTTATTACCAGTACCGTCCGCATGTCCCGTTCAGTACGGGCGCCCCGCAGATAAAGACAGTAAACAATTGTAAGAGCATTGAATGTCATACAGAAGTATCTTTATTTTGAACATAATAATATTATTGTTGGTTATTTATAAAAGTTAAGTTCTGATAGATTTGGTTTTGTGTTTTATTTAGATCTACCACAGCATCATCGTTGTATCTCCACAATTTATTTATGTCTCATTAGAGCGCACACACAATAACTCTTTATCGTAGCTCCAAATAACTCGTTATAATATAACGCAGCTTTAACTTTCATTCGTAATGGGTGACGTTGGCCACTCCTAATGATAATGTGTTTGTAGTCCGTTGTGTTGACCTGTCACCTGTCACCACATCTGTCATCGCACCTGTCATTACACGTGTCACTAACAACTCCAACATCAACTCCTAAGGCTACACTCGCTAGTGTTATCACAATACAGTAAACCTTCAACGACAGGAAGTTTCTGCCAAACTGTACTGATCACTCTTGTAATGTGTCCCAGGGCGATACAATATGGGTATATATATATATATACAATATGGGTATATAGTATATGGTACATCTGTATAACAAGCAGCTTGTAGCCGGCATATAACACATACCTACCATCTCGGGACCTTGTACTTCCATTTTTTTTTATGGAATAGGTGGACAAACGAGCGTACGGGTCACCTGGTGTTAAGTGATCACCGCCGCCCACATTCTCTTGCAACACCAGAGGAATCACAAGAGCGTTGCCGGCCTTTAAGGAAGGTGTACGCGCTTTTTTTGAAGGTACCCATGTCGTATTGTCCCGGAAACACCGTACAAGGAAGCTCATTCCATAGCTCTGTAGTACGAGGGAGAAAGCTCCTTGAAAACCACACTGTAGAGGACCGCCACACATCCAGATGGTGGGGATGAAATCCTAACTTGTGGCGTGTCGTGCGAAGGTGGAATTCGGTGGCAGTAATCAGGTTAAACAGCTCTTCGGAACACTCCCCGTGATAAATGCGGTAGAAGACACACAATGAAGCGACGTCTCTACGCATCGCCAAGAGATCCAGCCGTTCCCAGAGCACTGAGTCCCCGACAATTCGAGCTGCTCTACGTAACACGCTGTCAAATGGATCGAGCAGATACTGGGGTGCGCCAGACCAGAGATGATAGCAATTCTTCATGTGTGGCCGGACCTGCGCTTTGTAGAGCGCTAGAATGTGGGCCGGCTTGAAGTATTGCCGTGCTCTATTGATGATGCCCAGCTTCTTCGAAGCCAATTTGGCTTTGCCCTCCAGATGGCCACGGAATTGGCAATCGCTCGAGATTTCGAGACCCAGTATTCCGATACCAGGCGCGGCTTTAACAGAAGTGTTCTCGAAGAGAGGTGATACGACAAATGGGGTTTTATTAGTGGTAAACGCGCAAACTTGAGTCTTCTGGGGGTTAAATTGGACAAGGTTCAATTTACCCCATTCCGCGACCTTCTCGAGAGAGGACTCGATAGAAGACACAAGTTTCTCCCGGCACTGGTCGACGATTTCCCGAGAGAGACCTGCATGGCCCGTGTATACGGCATCACCAGTGCTGTCGTCCGCATAGCAATGTATGTTGCAGGTGTCCAACATATCATTGATATGCAGAAAAAACAGCTTAGGAGATAGCACACAGCCTTGGGGCACTCCAGCATTCACGGGCTTCGGGTTCGAGCAATATCCGTCGACAACGACCTGTATGCTACGCCCAGTAAGGAAGCTGGAGGTCCACTTGCACAAGCTCTCGGGAAGCCCAATTGATGGAAGTTTTGAGAGGAGCGCCTTGTGCCATACACGATCAAAGGCCTTCGCTATATCCAGGCTAACTGCCAGGCCTTCCCCCTTGCTTTCAATAGCCGCCGCCCATCTATATGTTAGGTATACCAGAAGATCACTTGCCGAGCGTCCATGGCGAAAGCCGTACTGTCGGTCGTTGATCAACTGGTGACCCTCTAGGTATACTAAAAGCTGGCGGCTAATTATGCTCTCCATGATTTTAGAGAGCAGGGAGGTGATAGCAATAGGCCGGATCCGAACTGTCTCCTTTTTTTTGGATCGGATGGACAAGGGCTGACTTCCATGAGTCAGGGACTACGCCTTTGGAATAAGAGTGCCGGAATAAACGCGTTAGCACCGGCGTCAACTCAGGGGCACACGTTCTTAGCACGATTGGAGAAATGCCATCCGGCCCGCTCGACTTCCTGACGTCCAACGAAAACAGAGCTCGCCTAACAGTTTTCTGTCTGAACTGTACTTCAGGCATAGAGCTCTGACACCGCGGGATGGTCGGCGGTGTTTTTCCGTTGTCGTCAAGAATCGAGTTGGAGGCGAAAAGAGCGCACAGGAGCTCGGCTTTCTCTTTTGCCGTATGGGCCAGGGTGTCATTCCTCATGTGCAACGGCGGCATGGACGGCTGGTTGAAGTTACCAAGAGCAGCTTTCGACAACGACCAGAACTTGCGTGTTCCGGTCGGGTAACTGGAAAGCTGCTCGCCGATTTTGACGACGTGCTTAGACTTCACACGGGCGATTTGCCGCTTAAAAAATTTGGAGGCACGGTTATATTTCCTCTTAAGAACTGTGCAGTTCGGATCCTTTGTGCCCAGCGCCGCAACCCAAGTTCGATACGCCTGTTTTTTGCAATCAGATGCCGCTTTAACTCACGCATCGAACCAGGGCTGTGATCTGCCATCGATCGGTACTACAGAGCTTGGTATAAAAATATCCATGCCCTGCAGTATCACATCGGCTACTGCATCGGCGCAGGCACTAGGATCATCCGAAGGGAAACAAACCTTGCCCCAAGGGTAGGATGCAAAAAAGGAACGCATCCTATCCCAATCTGCTGACTTGTAGTGCCAAACGCAGCGGGTCGCTGGTGGTCTGCGACGTTGGCGTCGGATAGGCACTACACTCCTGTCCAGGCAATGGTCGGACGTTCCGAGAGGGGCTTCGACAAAGACCTGGTAACCATCGGGATGTGTTGTCAGCAGAAGATCTAATAAGGACGGCATCTGGCTATCCACATCCGGGAGCCGCGTTGGCGACTCAACCAATTGGGACAGACCATACGCCAATGCAAAATTATGCACAGATTGCCCTGCGTAGTCTGTGGTACGTGATCCAAGCCATTCGGCATTGTGCCCGTTGAAATCACCCAAGACTACGATTTCAGCGGAGGGGATCTGTACAAGCACGTCGTTAATTGCCGCTTGAACGCAGCCCATGAGATGATCGGTTTCTGCGTTACCACTATGGGACCTGTAGACACACGCATAGATACGGACGCGGTCCTCTAAATCTACGCGGAGCCAGAGAGTAGACAGATCCCTACCCTCAAAATTGCCGTGACGGCGACAGCAGAAATCCTCCCTAACGTACACACATACCCCGGCATGAGGCAAAAAATTGTGCTCAATTTTGAACCCGGGATACGTTAAATATGACGTATCGCTAGGTCGAGATATCTGCGTCTCCGTAAGGAGACACAAGGCCGGCTGCGCCATCTCAAGGTGATGGTGGACGGCGTTTAAATAGGAGTGAGAGCCGGTACCCTCCTGGGGTAATATCTCTTAATGGACGACCGCTCTCATATTTTGTTGGGGGGGGAGGAGGGATGGCCTCCGGTCCTCGACAGTAACCTATGCGAAACATAGCGGCACTAGGCCGCTACTTCACGCCGGTATTCTGTGCGAGTATGGTAATTATCCCGGACGAGTCTGGCCCGATTGTGCTGACGTCATAAGACGGCAGCGTGACTCTCCCACTTCTAAAAAGCCCTTAGTCGCCTCTTACGTCACCCATGGGCCTGGGACTCCCCTATTCTTTTTACGCCCCGGGGAAAGTGCAGGGCATTCCATAATACAATACTGTTATATGGTATCGTTTCGATCATTCTGTTAAATATAATATTATTTCAGATAGTAAGCTTTGTCATATTAGTTGTGTATAAATTATGTTTTATTGTCATAATATAATGTCTGGACCTCTTATATTTAATACAATATACTCTGGTATATCAATTATATATCTGTATTATTTCCATATTTTAAATAATTGTACCATAATAAATGTAAACAAACGTAATTAATGTATCACGTCGTATCTGTTGAACACAATGTTTGTAATGGTAACCGCAACTGTCTCGTGTCTCGTCTGTTTCGCGCTCAATTATTTCTTACTGTCAATTATTTATCTACGTGGTATTTAATATTTAATTGTGATTCAATTAGAAAGTAGCTTATCTCAACACATCGCGTTACACTGATAATTAAAATTGGGATAAAATATTAATTAAACGATCCGTATTTATGTTCGAAATAAAAAAAGACTCAGTGTCTTGCAAACATCTGTTATGTATTCATAAGAATTATTGTAATAATAGTATATTATAATAAAATGAGATGAAGCCAGAAGTATGAGTAGCACGAAAGAGAAGATAAGATTATCATGAACAGAGAATTAGAAGAAATAACAGCACAAAGGAAGGATGACGATGGGCAGGGGTTTCTTTCGGCCTTCAGCTGTGGAGACTGTAGGCCGGCGGAAACTACTTGCTCACGTCACCAGGAGACCAGCGCTGACTGCAGGGAGACGGATGCTGACACACCACGGTGGACCATCAGCAGGCTGTCAACAGCGACTTACGCGCTTATCTCTTATAGTATATTGAAATGTAAAACCGCATATTAAATATTACTTTTACTAAATTTATGTATCAATGACTATAAATGTCACAAGTTATATTATCATTTTACCATTTACCAATGCATGTGAAGGAATAGTGAGGTATTATGTAAACTTGTAACAATGTGAAATAATTTTTAAGAATTATATAAATGTACTGCTTCATATATTTACTATAATAACCACAAAAGTCACTATTTCATGAGCACGACGCTCCCCTTGCATATATTTTATTTACGATTTATCTGTTCCGATATTGACATATTAGATTATAACTGAATTACAATTTAAATCAGCAATTAATAGCATATTGAAACTATATTAATGTCATGAATCTGATTGTTATTAAATTAAGTATTCTTTTTTTTTTTTTGTTTTGAGAGGAGGAAATACTGTTACGTATTTACGCCCCGGAACGGGGCGTAATATGTCGGACTCGAGTGTCCCCGTAAGCGGACGCCCCATACCGACTAAAACCTCCTTTGTGCTGTTAGCAGCCCTGGCTTTCACAGCGAAGTAGGACGTGGGCCGTGGAGGCCGCAAAGACTACGCAACAACAGTCGCGGGGCGTCTCCTAAGGAGACTCGAACCTCGGACCGGCTGTGTGCTTGTGGGAAGGAGAGAGAATGAAAATGAAAATGAAGATGAGATGAAGATGAAAAGATGAGAAGAACACACTCGCCGGCGAGTGTGGTGATGTTTAGTGTAATGTATGTAAGTGTGTGTGTATATGTTTATGATTGTATGTATGTATGTTTGTATGTGTGTAAGTTGTGTAAATGTTAGTGTGCATGTATGTTTGTGTTTGTGTCTGTTTGTGGAGTGTGTTTGTGGTTGTGTAAGTGGTGTATGTCAGTCCGTCAGTCAGTCCGTGTGTGAGTGAGTGTAGTGAAACGATTACAGGACGAGGACTAACGTCTCGTCGGGTATCAAAACAATGTGTGGTGTATCTAAGGTGCGGGCCGCTGGCCATCGTCAGAGTGACGAGTGCCAGTGGTTTGCGATGGTTGACCGCGCCTACGCCTGCGAAGGCGGTGTGTGCGTGTCTCCGTCGGTGTTTGTGTGGGTGTCGCGTTCGCGATGGTGATGTCGTCATCCGGGTCTACCGTTACGTGTCTGGGATGTCTTATTAGGTTGAGACTATGGTGAAGGGGGGTGTACCCGCATGCCTTCCTAACCAAGATGTTGGGATGGTTAGGCGCCTTGTCAAAGAAGCGTCGCGAGATCTCTTTAAAGTGTTGAGCTATCGTCGGAAGCTCTAGGTCGCGGTGAATGTCAACGTTTCGGATGAACCACGGGGCTCCGGTTGCCATGCGCGTGAATTTATTTTGAACTACTTGCAAACGACGTAAGTAGCTCGGTCGGGTGTGCGCGAAAACGACGCTTGCGTATGACAGTATGGGCCGTACGATGGTTTTGTACAGCGTCACTTTGTGTTTGAGCGGAAGTTTGCTTCGCCCACACACAAGTGGATAAAGGCGACTGAGGACAAATCGGGCATACCGTATCAAGATGTTTCTTGAAGTTCATATTGCTGTTGTACGTGACTCCTAAGTATTTGTAATCCTTCACCCACGGTATGGGTGTTTCATACAATTTAATGACGTCGGTCGGTCGTTTTTTAGCGCGGATGCTATTCGCGTTACCGAAGAGTACCGCTGCACTCTTGGTGGGGTTCACTTCAATCCGCCATTTTCTGAACCAGTTGCCTAGTTCATCGACGGCGGCTTGAAGTACTTTAATGTTCCTGCTCAAGGTTGAGCGGTTCAATAGAGCGGAGCCAAAGTAGAGTGCCGTATCGTCAGCGTACTGAGCGAGCTGGACACTCGGAAACTTGGGAATGTCGCTCGTGAAGAGCGAGAAAAGAGTGGGACAGAGGACTGAACCCTGTGGCACGCCAGACCTGATGGGTCTGGGTGAGGATAGGGTGCCCTCTACTCGATATCGGAAGGAGCGATCAGTAAGGTAGGCTCGTATGATGCGCACGAGCCTGTCTGGCACTCCCAGTTGATACAGCTTGAATACTAAGCCGTTGTGCCATACCTTGTCGAATGCCTTCGCGACATCGAAAAACACGGCTGCCGTGGTAGCATGAAGTTGACGCCGTACGAGAATGTACTCGGTGAGTCGGTGAGCCTGCTGGGGACATGAGTGAGCGGTTCTGAATCCGAACTGTATGTCGGGTATCAGGTTGAGCTCCGCGATGTAATGATTAAGACGCGCGAGAATTAATCTTTCGTAAAGTTTCCCGATCGAGTTAATTAAGCTAATAGGCCTATAGCTACTCGGATTAGCTTTAGGTTAATTGGGTTTTGGGATACCGATAATAGAATATTAAAAATGGTAACCAATAAAGTAATAAGAGTCGAGGGTAGGATTTTAAGAACCCTATTGTTTATAGTGTCGGGCCCCGGGGCCTTCTTGGAGTGAAGCTCCTTAATGATTAGCTTCACCTCTTTGTAAGAGGTGGCTTTTATTACATCGCCTGAAGGGCTCAGGGCGGAGCGACGTTCAACTTCACGATCAACTTCGTCAACGTGTGTCGGGTCGGCTGTTGCATTTGGAGAGCACTGACTCTCGAGACTATCGGCGAGGCATTCAGCCTTCTCATCGTCATCGCTGTAGGTAGCGGAGGTGGCGCCTATTCTCGACCGACGGATAGCTATCGTAAAGTCTAGTGGCTCTGTGCTTCTGTGTGAGTAAGTTCCTGACCTCTGGAGGCAGGTTTAGGCGATGCGGTTGCATCGTCGGAACCTGCCTGGAGCAGGCCTTGATCCTATTCTGTATATGTGACGTCACATGAGAGATAGCACTGTGAGCCGTGTCGACCGAGTCGATGACGTCCGGTATAAGGTCAAGGTCGTCGGACTTGATAGACTCGAGATCCTTTTCCAGCCGTTGCCAGTCGATCACTGTTTTCGTCGGTGGTTGAAAGTTAACCGGTGGGCCTAGATTTAGGATGACGGGCCGGTGTTCTGACTCTAATTGATGAAAAACCTGGATTAAATTTACATTGAACGTTACGTTTTTAATTAACGCAACGTCTAGAATGTCGGGTCGGTGCGCGACGTTATCCGGATAACGTTTTGGTTCGTCGGGTGCTATTACTGAAAAGTTCAGCGTGTCTGTCAGTGAATCTAATAAGATTCAGTTTCTATTTGTGGCTCTACTATTCCAGCTGAAGTGTTTGGCGTTAAGATCGCCGCCCACTATGACTGCGGCCCCGTGGCCGAGTAATGCTTTGATATCTGTGTATAATACTTGTTTGTTAGGCGGAAGATAAGCTGAAATAACAGTGATCGGCTGGTGAATGGCCATACTGACTCGGATGGCAGAGGCCTCGATGTTAGTGAGGACGGGAGGATCTATAGGTATACAGTGTAGAGACCTTTTAAAATAAATGAGGGTACCGCCCATACGGGTGGTGCGATCATTTCTGACTAAGTTGTAATTAGCGATACGCGGATCGCGTATACGTGGTTTTAGAAATGTCTCTTGCACTAAGAATAGGTCTAATTGGTGTTCGTGAGCGAACTCCTTCACCAAGTCTAGTTGAGGCTTAAGGCCTTGGGCGTTAAAATACGCTAGGCTACGTAGCGTATGTGGTTTAACCCGTCCGCTTACGTAATTAGGCATCGCGAATGTTTTTATACTTTCGCCCTATATCGGTGAGGGCACGGAATATTTTGCCGTTGTCTGCCATAACTTGCAGGAGCGACGGCGGGTCGTCCCGGACAGCATCGAGCCTGCTGGCCAGGGCTGTGATTTCATCAATGTCGAACATCTCTGACAGTTCGAACATGAAGGCAAAGGTGCTGCCGCCTTTGTTACCTGTTGCATTAAGTATTCTCAATAGAGACTATCTATAATAATATATAATCTCATAATAACATTGTAAGCAATGACGTATGTTTGTGATAATCTCTTCATTATTATATAATTACAGTCTTCTTTTCTTTCTTGTTATAACACTTATGTATGAACCCGTTGACGTTGAAGTAAGTTATGCACTTACTACTACTTGGTGTTATTTCTTGTTCTAATGAACATACTTACATAGTTCATTTATTGTGTAACAAACGACATTCATATTTAATGTTAGTCACAGTGATGAAGCAAGAGTCAACTATTAATAAACAAGTAATAACACAAATGTGTTCGAAGATAATGTGAGTTTGTTGTAATATAATGACGTCATCGTCGTCTACGTACAATGGATCGTATTGTTCTTGTGTAACGTGAACACCGTCCATTAGTTGAAGCAAGTCGTGCTCGTCTTCGTATATCTCATAGTATTGTTGTGCTACTTCTAAATGTCTCTCACACTGTCACGCGAGCCGAGACCGCGGCGCGTGACAAGAATCATCTATTACTTTATTTCGGCACACTTTTCCATATGTATTACTTTACAGCTTGGATCGATAGTGAACATACTGACTGTGTGTGAAGGTAGTAAGTAAATAGCTCGTACGGATAAAAATGATGGAAGCCTTCTTGGCATGGACCAACGCGTCAGAGTAAAACAGAGTTTTGTATTCAAAATAGTTTTATATCATTAAGCTTAAGTACATTTTGTTATTTCGATCAGGGAGGCTAACGGGAAGGCGGCGCACCTAACGTTCATTTGAAAGGTATCTTGACGTTCGTAAATTTGTTCTCTTCAACAAATATTTCGTTGTACATGTAATACAAAAAATCTCGACTTTGATATTGCAACAATATATATTGATATACAATGGCCTAGTGAATCCACGTTTACTCTATGTAGCTATGCCTATAACCAAAAAACCAATTAAAAACTATTTCAAGACCATACAAAACAGAATAACAAAGCCTTGTTGAATTATGATTCCTAAACACCATTGGAAACTATTCACCAAGAAACTTTTGAACATTACTCATCCTTTCACTTAAAATACATTCATATTTATAAACTAACTATATATTTAGGAAGGTCCCAACGTGGGCAATCATCAACATAAAGTATTACTCCCTCTAGCTCTTCGAATTATTTCTCTGTTATCTCCTTGGCATACTCCCAATCAAGTTATCAATAAAATATTGCCTGATTGCGGTCCGCGTTCTTCCTGTAACAAGTTCTTAAGTTCTCTCATGCAAGCGTACGATTTCTTTTCTTAATTCGTCTCCTAAGCTTGACCCAGACATGCTCTTAGGGAGTGTAATCGTGCTGGCCACCTCATAACATTAATATCCACATCTCGAACATATTCTACAACAACTACAGCAAATCGAACTTCTTGGAGCTTCGTTCTTAGCTAAGAAGAATGCAAGGTTCTGTTTCTAAGCACACTGTAAACGATAAAACGGTCACACTTTTCCGATCTGTTCTTCCAGCCTCGTAAGCGGTCCGGTCTGCCGATACCTGTTGACAACTCGGTGTATCACAGATATCAGAATGTTTTCAGACCTCGCTGAACATATTTAAAAGTAGACCGCTATATCACATACAAACGACAAATAAATACAAATCATCACGTGATACTTGCCGACAAACTTTTTTCTCGTGTCTTAAAATATAATGTTCTTCAAACGTATCGATTATAACGTGTTCTATCAGGCCGCGCCCGCACACAAGCTGTGGGAGAAGAAGTTTCTTTCAATTGGATTGAGGATGGTCTGACGTCATAGGGAAATATTTTGCATTAAAAACGTGATAAATAGTTTGAGTTCCTAATAAAAATGCAGCCTCACAGTTCAAAAGTGCTTTGTTCGAGCAGTCCCGGAGTTCGAAGTCAGCTAGCCGGAGCAACAAAGCCAAATAAACTTTATTCAATAAGGCTGAAACTAAGAGAATTTGAATCGTCACAACAAATATTTCTATTAAATTACTGAATCTACCATAATATGTTCGGAAATAGTAGAGCTCGTGAAAAGAACTTACGAGCTACTCACCTCTTTTCAATCAATGAGATATTTTACAATGGCTGTAGTATACAAAATAAATGAGTTTGTGAGATGCTCCATCCAATATAAGAATCGGGTTCAAAGGTTTTTAAATAATATCAAATATTTTATAAAAAGTAATCAAGAATATATTTTTTTTTTATGGAATAGGAGGACAAACGAGCGTACGGGTCACCTGTTGTGATCACCGCCGCCCACAATCGCTTGCAACACTGGAGGAATCACAGGAGCGTTGCCGGCCTTTAAGGAAGGTGTACGCGCTTTTTTGAAGGTACCCATGTCGTATTGTCCCGGAAACACCGTACAAGGAAGCTCATTCCATAGTGTCGTGCGAAGGTGGAATTCGGCGGCAGGAATCAGGTTAAACAGCTCTTCGAAACACTCCCCGTGATAAATGCGGTAGAAGACACACAATGAAGCGACGTCTCTACGCAACGCCAAGTGATCCAGCCGTTCACAGAGCACTGGGTCCCCGACAATTCGAGCAGCTCTGCGTTGCACGCGGTCAAATGGATCGAGCTGATACTGGGGTGCGCCAGACCAGAGATGACAGCAATACTCCATGTGTGGCCGGACCTGCGCTTTGTAGAGCGCTAGTATGTGGGCCGGCTTGAAGTATTGCCGTGCTCTATTAATGACGCCCAGTTTCTTTGAAGCCAATTTGGCTTTGCCTTCCAGATGACCACGAAATTGGCAATCGCTCGAGATTTCGAGACCCAGTATTCCGATACTAGGCGCGGCTTTAAGAGAAGTGTTCTCGAAGAGCGGTGATACGACAAATGGAGTTTTTTTAGTGGTAAACGCGCAAACTTGAGTCTTCTGGGGGTTAAATTGGACAAGGTTCAATTTACCCCATTCCGTGACCTTCTCAAGAGAGGACTCGATAGAAGTCACAAGTTTCTCCCGGCACTGGTCGACGATTTCCCGAGAGAGACCTGCATGGCCAGTGTATACGGCATCACCAGTGCTATCGTCTGCATAGCAATGAATGTTGGAGGTGTCCAACATATCATTGATATGCAGAAGAAACAGCGTGGGAGACAGCACACAGCCTTGGGGCACTCCAGCATTCACGGGCTTCGGGTTCGAGCAATATCCGTCGACAACGACCTGTATGCTGCGCCCAGTGAGGAAGCTGGAGGTCCACTTGCACAAGCTCTCGGGAAGCCCAAATGATAGAAGTTTGGAGAGGAGCGCCTTGTGCCATACACGATCAAAGGCCTTCGCTATATCCAGGCTAACTGCCAGGCCTTCCCCCTTGCTTTCAATAGCCGCTGCCCATCTATGTGTTAGGTATACCAGAAGATCACCTGCCGACCGACCATGGCAAAACCCGTATTGTCGGTCGTTGATCAACTGGTGACCCTCTAGATATACCAAGAGCTGACGACTAATTATGCTCTCCATGATTTTGGAGAGCAGGGAGGTAATAGCAATAGGCCTGTAGTTTGCCGGATCCGAACTGTCTCCTTTTTTTGGATCGGATGGACAAGGGCTGACTTCCATGAGTCAGGGACTACGACTTTAGAATAAGAGTGCCGGAATAAATGCGTTAGCACCGGCGTCAACTCAGGGGCACACATTCTAAGCACGATTGGAGAAATGCCATCCGGCCCGCTCGACTTTCTGACGTCCAACGAAAACAGAGCTCGCCTAACAGTTTTCTGTCTGAACTGTACTTCAGGCATAGAGCTCTGACACCACGGGATGGTCGGCGGTGTTTTTCAGTTGTCGTCAAGAGTCGAGTTGGAGGCGAAAAGAGTGCACAAGAGATCGGCTTTCTCTATTGCCGTATGGGCCAGGGTGTCATTCCTCATGTGCAACGGCGGGATGGACGGCTGGCTGAAGTTACCAAGAGCAGCTTTCGACAACGACCAGAACTTGCGTGTTCCGGTCGGGTAACTGGAAAGCTGCTCGCCGATTTTGACGACGTGTTTTGACTTTGCACGGGCGATTTGCCGCTTAAAAAATCTGGAGGCACTGTTGTATTTCCTCTTAAGAACTGTGCAGTTCGGAACCTTTGTGCCCAGCGCCGCAACCCAAGTTCGATACGCCTGTTTTTTGCAGTCAGATGCTGCTTTAACAGACGCATCGAACCAGGGCTGTGATCTGCCACCGATGGGTACTACAGAGTTTGGTATAAAAATATCCATACCCTGTAGTATCACATCGGCTACTGCAACGGCGCAGGCACTAGGATCATCCGAAGGGAAACAAACCCTGCCCCAAGGGTAGGATGCAAAAAAAGAACGCATCCTATCCCAATCTGCTGACTTGTAGTGCCAAACGCGGCGGGTCGCTGGTGGTCTGCGACGTTGGCGTCGGATAGGCACTACACTCCTGACCAGGCAATGGTCGGACGTTCCGAGAGGGGCGTCGACAAAGACCTGGTAACCATCGGCATGTGTAGTCAGCAGAAGATCCAATAAGGACGGCATGTGGCTATCCACATCCGGGAGCCGCGTTGGCGACTCAACCAATTGGGACAGACCATACGCCAATGCAAAATTATGCACAGATTGCCCTGCGTAGTCTGTGGTACGTGATCCAACCCATTCGGCATTGTGCCCGTTGAAATCACCCAAGACTACGATTTCAGCGGAGGGGATCTGTGCAAGTACGTCGTCAATTTCCGCTTGAACGCAGCCCATGTGATGATCGGTTTCTGCGTTACCACTATGGGACCTGTAGACACACCTATGGCCACCGGTCCTCGACACTAACCTATGCGAAACATAGCGGCACTAGGCCGCTACTTCACGCCAGTATTCTTTGCGAGTGTGGTAATTAACCCGGACGAGTCTGGCCCGATTGTGCTGACGTCAAAAGACGGCAGCGTGAGTCTCCCACTTCTTAATTAAATAATTAAAAATTATCGTATATTTAGAGCTTGAATTCATCGTTTGTGTTTGGATGCTTCGTGAACATGAAGCGAGAGAGTGACACGTTCGCCTGCTGGGAATGTAACGCTCCACAGAATTACCGGTAACTCAAAATTATAACGTAAGCTTCACTCTTCAACTTGAGACATAAGACAATGCGTCTGATCAGCTCAGTAGCTCACACGCCACGGTGGTATTCAACCGAACCACAAATAGCACGTGGCTATTTCACCTGTGCCGTCTTTTTGTAGTTGTCCTGAACATGTTTCAATTAAAATAAGAATCATTACTCAAATTAAATTATTCTTAATAGATTGAAATGAATGTTATATGAAACCGAGACAAACTCCATCAAAAGTACAAAAATAATCCAAACGATGAAATTAAAAATGTAACTTATATAAAATATAGAAATTTCTGTAATAATAATAATAATAAAGTAAAACTACGAACGCACACTTTTGACAGAAAGTAAACATGATAAAAAAAAGCTATGGAAGGTGATTGGAGATATTACTCTTCATAAACGCTCACAGCAGAATGCTGAAGAATAAATTTAAACGTCTGATGAAGTGGAACATTGTTAAAAGTTGCATAACAAGAGAGCTTGTGCAAGTGGACCTCCAGCTTCCTCACTGGGCGTAGCATACAGATCGTTGTCGAAGCCCGTGAATGCTGGAGTGCTCCAAGGCTGTGCGCTATCTCCTACGCTGTTTCTTCTGCATATCAATGATATGTTGGACACCTCCAACATACATTGCTATGCGGACGACGGCACTGGTGATGACGTATACACGGGCCATGCAGGTCTCTCTCGGGAAATCGTCGACCAGTGCCGGTAGAAACTTGTGTCTTCTATCGAGTCCTCTCTCGAGAAGGTCGCGGAATGGGGTAAATTGAACCTTGTCCAATTTAACCCCCAGAAGACTCAAGTTTGCGCGTTTACCACTAAAAAACCCCATTTGTCGTATCACCGCTCTTCGAGAACACTTCTCTTAAAGCCGCGCCTAGTATCGGAATACTGGGTCTCGAAATCTCGAGCGATTGCCAATTCCGTGGCCATCTGGAGGGCAAAGCCAAATTGGCTTCCAAGAAGCTGGGCGTCATCAATAGAGCACTGCAATACTTCAAGCCGGCCCACATTCTAGCGCAGGTCCGGCCACACATGGAGTATTGTTGTCATCTCTGGTCTGGCGCACCCCAGTATCTGCTCGATCCATTTGACCGCGTGCAACGTAGAGCAGCTCGAATTGTCGGGGACTCAGTGCTCTGTGAACGGCTGGATCTCTTGGCGTTGCGTAGAGACGTCGCATCATTGTGTGTCTTCTACCGCATTTATCACGGGGAGTGTTCCGAAGAGCTGTTTAACCTGATTCCTGCCGCCGAATTCCACCTTCGCACGACACGCCACAAGTTAGGATTTCATCCCCACCATCTGGATGTGTGGCGGTCCTCCACAGTGCGGTTATCAAGGAGCTTTCTCCCTCGTACTACAAAGCTATGGAATGAGCTTCCTTGTGCGGTGTTTCCGGGACAATACGACATGGGTACCTTCAAAATAAGCGCGTACACCTTCCTTAAAGGCCGGCAACGCTCTTGTGATTCCTCTGGTGTTGCAAGAGAATGTGGGCGGTGGTGATCACTTAACACCAGGTGACCTGTACGCACGTTTGTCCTCCTATTCCATAAAAAAAAAATTTTTGCATCTATGGGTAGACAACTTAGTACAATCCTTTCTTCTTCAATATCAAAAAAACTGAGGAAAATTTAGCATTCGAAATAAAACATAACATAAACACTAAAATAAGGTCATTTTTCATGAAACCAGCTGATGAGACTGAAATAAAACAATGATTAAACGATCTAGTAGTAGATAATGCTTTAGGAATGGACCAAATAAGAGCAGTAGTACTTAAACAAAACTCGGACCATATTACTTTACCGCTGACTCATATAATAAAGTTGAGTGTCACCACTGGAGTCTTTCCTGAATCATGGAAGCTAGCAATGGTAATTCCAATATATAAAACTGGACCAAAAGAAGTGCCTGGAAATTATATACCAAACTCATTGCTCAGTGTCGTATCAAAAGTTTTGGAAGGAAGGTAGTCAATTCCCGGCTGACTTCTTATCTTGGATTTAAGGGCCTACTCTGTGATCGTCAATTTGGTTTTCGTCGAAGAAAATCCACAGAAGATAGATGTTTATTGGTAACAGAATTGAGCTCACGGTACATGGACAGTGGACATCGATGTATTGGCGTATTCTTGGATCTGTCTAAGGCGTTTGATACTGTCTCAGTTCCAATACTTTTAAAGCGACTGTAATGTATTGGCATCAGAGGCCTTCCTTTGAAGCGGTTTTCTAGTTATCTAACTGGCAGAAAACAGTGTCTGCGTATAGGTAAACAGGTCTATCTTAGGCCCAACCCTGTTTTCAATTTACATGAACTCCCTACTTAAATTGAACATTGAAAACGCGGATACCGTTTGTTATGCTGACGACACCGTAATATTATTTAATTTTAATTAATTTAAAGGTAAGTCATGGGAAGATTCAAAACACATGTCAGAAAAAGGCTTCTCCGTAGTAACTAACTGGCTAGATAATAACCTCCTGACTCTTAACCCCGGAAAAACGAATTACCTGTCCTTTCACATAACAAAAGCTAGTGCTCCAACCGACTGCGAATTTATACAAATACATAGATGTGATAAAGCAGCAGAAACACCATGCTATATATATTATATATTGTCCAAAGATACATAGGACGACAGAATTACGGTACCTGGGAGTCACATCTTATCCTTATCTGGAAGAGTTAGAAAACTCATGAATATCATAAGCCTACTCAGGAACTCAGGTGATTGCCAATTGCTTAAATCTATCTTTAATGCACTATGCCAATCAGTCATTATGTATTGCATAACAGTCTGGGGAGGAGCTGCAAAATCACATGTAATAATATTAGAGAGAGCTCAACGAGCCTTTCTCAAAGTAATGTGCAGGAAGCCACGACGACATCCTACGGATAATTTATATAAGGAATGCGGCGTGCTAACAGTTCGACAATTATTCATATTGGCTAGTGTAATAATAATAAATCATTTATTTCAGGCATTTTACCTATAAATCTACTAACAACCTTAACTTAAATTACATTTTACTTTGATTTTAATTAAATTAAAGATAAAAAGGAAAACTTAATATATTATGTCATAATTACAATTAAAAAAGAAAATAATTAAATTATAGAAATAGAAATTATAAAGTTGATATTCAATGATGTTTAATTTAATTTCAGTTCTTACATTATTAAAAAAAAATATATATATTATGTCAAATATATAACATAAATAAATTGTCACAGGTCACAGATATCATATTTACAACAGTCATACACAGAATTAATTATTAAATTACTGCATTTTCTAATGCGGTCCATAAAGGAAGCGGTTCTTTTTCTTAACACGGCATAAAAATCGTCAACCCTATTCTCCGCAAACATACCCGACGCGCTACAGCGCCACGGTAGTTTAAGCATTGCTCTAAAAGCGTTATTGTACTGCACACGTAGCGTATGGAAAGCTCGTTTTGTATAGTTTTTCCACAAGTAACTGGTATAGAACGACTGGCAATAAGCGCCGAAGGTTATTTTGACAGGTACACTACACCTAGCGAATCTGCGGGCTAACATGTTACTTGTGGCGGCAATGAACCTCCTTTGTCTTTCAATGTCATCATCATCCTTCAAGTTATTGTCATGATGTGCCCCAGGTATTTAAATTGAGAAACAATTTTGAGCTGAGATCCCGCCAACGTGATAGCTGGGTTTGAAATGTGCGACCCGTCGTGCCTGAATACCATAATTTCCGTCTTATCTACGTTATACTTTAAACCATGAGTTGAGGCGTACTGTTCACAAATGTTTATAAGTTTCCGTAAGCCCTTTATAGAGGGACTCAGCAGGACCATGTCATCCGCGTAACTCAAGTTATTGACAGGTTGATTACACATATAACAGCCGACTTTGGACCCGCTGAGTTCATCTATAAGTCCATTCATATAAAGATTAAATAGGGTTGGTGACGTGAGACCACCCTGTCTAACGCCATACTCTAGCTTATACTCTTTGGAGAAGCTGCTACCCCATTTAACCACATTAGTTTAGGCTCCATACCAATATTTCAACAGTCCTAGTATATCACGGGGAACACCAGTCCCCTCCATCCGAGACCATAATATGTCATACTGTATAGTATAAAATGCGCGGCTAAGATCAAGAAAGCATAACAGTCTGGGGGCAGAACAGTAATTTTCGTGTCCCTAGTAGATATCCCCGGAAGCAAATTGCTCCGCTAGTTCCACCAGTTCGAAGATGTATGTTTGGAGCGAACTCCTAGGCTGTGCAAGATGGTAAACATATATAGCGATTACATCGATATTAATTTCACGACTTCTGTCTATACAGTTCGAAAATTATTTGTATGTAAGTTTAGTGAATAAAATGTAGTCATAATAATTATGTTATATATATAATAATCTTAAATAATAATAATTTCAAACCAAATCATTTAACCATTATTACTTGTTAGCGTATATTTTTTTTTCCTCTTAAACTAATATTTACTTTGTGAAAATTATTAAAGCATGTGGTAGATACCTGTAATTGTTTGTTACATTAAGCACACTATATTTAGTCTATATTATAAATATATAACGCATCAATGTAAACAAATGTTGGTATTTCTAAATAATTAAATAAATAAATAAAGCACGCGTATACACTTGTTTTTCTTTAAAAATAATATTTTACAGTGTTTTTTAAAGCGAAAATAGCCATATCCGTTGAGAGATTGGAACGGAAACCAAACTGTGCATTATTTAATTTAATATGTTTTAGGAGTTCGCAATGTAGCAGCCTCTCCAAGATCCTAGACATGATGGTAGCTAGGGAGATAGGACGATAATTTTTGGAATTAGAAGCATTACCAGATCCATTCTTAGGTATGGGCACTACAACTTTAGTTATTTTCATAGTATTATGTCCTATGGTATATTGTTATGGGGCAGTGCAGCCGATATTAATACTATCTTTGTGCTGCAGAAGAGGGCTATTCGCGCGATTTATAACCTAGGTCCTAAAGAATCATTAAGAGAAAAATTTAAAGAAATAAACATTTTGACTGTTGCTTCTCAATACATTTTTGATAATGTTTTGTATGTTCATAAGCACATTGAGGAATTTTCTAGAAACTGTGACATTCATAATGTTAACACCAGGAACAAACATAAACTTGTTATGCCTACTACTCGGTTGGGTCGAGTTAGTAAGTCTTTTGTTGGGCGATGTATATGCTTCTACAATATGATCCCAGAAAATGTACAAAACAAATGTGTTACGAAATTTAAAAGAATTGTTAAAAAACGTTTGTGTGGGAAAGGTTATTATAGCATAAACGATTTTCTTAATGACACCACGGACTGGGATTAAAGCGAACACCCTCAGGCTCTTTAATTATTAATGTTTATTGTACGATATTACATTGTAAGCCATATTTTATGTAAAAAAAAAAGCCCGCTGAGTTTCTTGCGCCCATTCTTCTCAGGTCTGAGGCAGTCTCTTTTGAATGGGTGGTAGATTTTGACGTTCAATAAGTGATTATAAATCCTATTTTGAATAAAAATATTTGAATTTGAATAAACAACGCATTTCATAAATTCTGCAGGAAGATAGCAATGAGACATGCATAGGTTAAAAAAATTTGAAACTAATTCATGTAAGAAACACCCGCCATATAATACGTGTTCCACACTTAGACCGTCGTGCCCAGGTGACTTCCCCAGGTGTGAGGTCCCCCTTTTCATATTTTTTATACAGTTAAACAACTCTGCGGGCGATATATTAATACTTGTTTTCGACAAGGACTCACCGACACGTCGATCCGAACGCGATGAGTCATACTGCGCCCGCGAGCCGCTTCCCCTACTAACGTTACCTACTTGGAACTGGCGAGCAAAGATCTCTGCAATTTCACTACTATTTTGAGTGTTATTTACACTAACTGGAGCGGTTGTTTTAAATGCTAGTTTGTTAGTATATTTCCAAAAGCTCTTAAAATCGCCTTTAGATCGTTGCGCGGCAATTATATCCATTTTTAATTGAGTTTCATTATTTTGGCACCATTTTAATTTATTTTTAATGAAGGAGCACAAAAATGTTCTCAATACTCCGAGTTTTGCCACTCATAAAATGAAACGCACGTTTAACATAACTCGCCCAAGAGTTAATACCAAGTTTTCGGAACGACTGGCACCTTATATATCTAAATATGTATTTATTGTCTGGTACTTACATAATATAAAATGTTTAAAATATTGATCTTTATCATTCCTTCCAAATAATTTTAACCTCGTTGTCATAAAAAGTCTTATTTGTTCGTTAAACACTTTTACGTATCTTATTGCAGTACTGACAATTGCCAATAATTTAAGGGACGAATTTCTCCATTCCTAGTTTTATTTGGGTTTGGTCCTTTAGTGCATCGGATATTTTCAACCGGCTTCAAAATGGAGTTTTTTAATTACAACAAAATATGGAAAATTTAATTATTTCCATATAATATACATCTACCTACAACAGAAATGTACGGAATTGACTAATACAATACATTTAGGGTTTTCAAAGCAAAGTTTACATTGAAATGAAATACTTACATTGAAAATTAAGATTGGCTGATATATTATGTAACATAATTTTAAAGTTTTAATTACTTGTGTATTATAGCGAGCTAAAATATTTATTAAATATTATATAATGTTGATAAAATGCTCTTATACTATGTAAAGTACCTTTAGTTTAGAAAAAAAAATTAATTTGAAAAGTGTGATACTTACTTTTGCAGGCCAGTGTATTTACATAATTTTATGCATAAACATGCTGGTATATTAGACTAAAGTTCGAAATATATTACATTACGATATTATTATATTACGAAAAAACTGAAAATATTTTGATCCCTTGTATTTAACTTGTCCTTCCTACATGTATAACAAACACACACACACACACTCACACATGTTGTTACTTTATTTTTATTTTACTTTCTTTTAAGTTCAGTATTGATAAATTTATAGTTATTTAAATAAATTATTATTTTATAGTATAATATAGTAACTTGTAATAGTAATGCCAATGATGACTACCAAGATAATGGTTTACTGTTAATCATACCTCTATTTGATCCCACGATACAGTCTCCGATTAGTATGGCGATTCAATGACAATCACAATGAAATCATATATATTGTATATAGCTTGTAAAATATTTAATCTTAATTTAATTGAATGACAATGCATTTGTAGAAAGATCGATATATATAAATTATTGTTATTCTTATTATTATAATTGAATTACTGGTATTTACTATCGTTAATCACGTTTCGTCGACTTTACATCCAACATGGTCTCGGTCACGTCAATGTCTCTCACAGATCGCGTGATACATATAACAACAGGCCACTATGACAGACTGGATGAGTCTTCAATAACGTCGGTACACAAATTTTTGCAAATAAATTACCGTTTATGACGTCACGCCTCAGACGTAACTCTTTGTGTAACTAAACTTCGAGCTACATTAATGAGTCGTGACGTCATTCACTCTGATTGGTGCTTCATGGCTGATCGCCGTATTTTATTAAGCTCAGTATTTCACCGAAACTGGGTGATATTTCTGAATCCCTCCTTGTACATTCTGTCACCGTTTCTGTGAGTGTCTGTAGCGGGTGGTGTGTCCCAGGAGCGCCCGGGTCCGCCAGCTGGTGGGGGGCGAGGCCCTGCCCACCCTGGACTTCCTGTCTGCGGCGCTGCTATCTGCGGAACACGAGCGAGCGCAGGCACGCGCCCTGGCGCTGCCTGAGTGTCGCCTCGTGCCGTTCTTCGGAGCCTTCCTACGGGAACTCAGGTATCAGTCATACTTTTACACAAGGTTAACTTGCTCAATCATGGCTCCATGTGATAGACGTTTATAATGAAAGTAAAGGATAATGTCTGAACTGAATTGGAAATGAGTTAACTTTGACATTACAATTTTTTATGTTTTTAAAGTGATAACCCTCACTTCTAGAATTAATACACAAATAAATATTGAAAACAAAATTTTATGACCGACGCAGGACTCGAACCCACGACCTCTGGCGCTCCGTGCCAGTGCTCTGACAAATGAGCTAACCGTTTGAGTGACGTATCGTCATAAAATCTTGTATGCTTTGTTCAACTCTCAGGTTGTTTAGATTTACAAGAGCGACATCTCAAGTCAATTTCCTAATATGAAAATATTGATGTTGAGCAGGTTATCAACTGTAAAGTGGATCCTTTAGATGAATCCACAACCTGAGAGTTGAACAAAGCATACAAGATTTTATGACGATACTCACTCAAACGGTTCGCTCAGTTTGGAGAGCACTCGCTCGGAACGTCGTAGCATTGGGTTCGAGTCCCGCGTCGTTCTTAAAATTTTGGTTTCAATTGTTATTTGTGTATAATAATAGTTGTTGAGTTATAAACGAAAACTATTTTTTTATTTTGGTTTGTTAATAACAATTGAAATGTTTTATATACTAATACATCCTCGTAATACATTTATTTTGAGGTTATTTTCTTGTTGAACTAGCCCAAGGTACATATGTTCTTTCACTACGTACAGTTTGTGCTATTATGACTTGTACTGTTGTGTTGGCAGTCGTGACAGAGGGCTACTATTAAAGGTTTGTTATGAGGATATTGTATGCACATTAACTTGGTGCTTTGTGCGTTAATGGCTAGACCAACATCTAGAAGTATAGATCTAAATTGCCGGTAAAGTATTACATTTCGTTCGTCAATGTTCACCAATGCTCGCGCGACCAGTTCAACAATTATGTTTGACATCAAATGCAATCATATAAGCACACGCTGTCATTTGTGAATTTTTATTTTCATAAAACATAATATAATATAGGTACTAGGAAGGTACACACGCACACTGCTGGGTTCCTCACGAATCTGTCTGTGACATTATTGTATTATGTTTGTCATAATGCACACCACATGAGGCTAAATATAGTCTTATGTTGGAGCGGGTGCAAAACAAATTTGTTAGATTCTTGTACATGAGGTTTCATGGGGTTTATTTTTGTTGTTTGTTAACCATTTTACCCATAAATATACCCTACACTATTTGTGTTGGGTATAGTCGGATACAATGAGATAAGGTCTATAAGGGAATTAGCGCTTGTTCTGTATATTTTTAAAATAATAAGAGGCAAGTTATTTAATGCGGACATACTAGGGCAGGTGAATATTCGATTGCCGGACCGGTACGTGTGGTGCAGGCACAGGCCGTCACTGCTGACGTTGCCGCTCGGCCTGACCAATCTGGCCATGAAGGCCCCGCTGGCGCGCGCGATTGGTTCTCTTAATGTCGTGGCCGAGCGGATCGACCTGCTTTGTTGCACCTTTTTTTTATGGAATAGGAGGACAAACGAGCGTAGGGGTCACCTGGTGTAAAGTTATCACCGCCGCCCACATTCTCTTGCAACACCAGAGGAATCACAAGAGCGTTGCCGGCCTTTAAGGAAGGTGAACGCGCTTTTTGAAGGTACCCATGTCATATCGTCCCGGAAACACCGCACAAGGAAGCTCATTCCACAGCTTTGTAGTACGAGGAAGAAAGCTCCTTGAAAACCGCACTGTGGAGGACCGCTATAGACCCATGTTGGGGGTGATATCCTAACTTGTGGCGTGTCGTGCGAAGGTGGAATTAGGCAGCAGGAATCAGGTTGAACAGCTCTTCGGAACACTCCCCGTGATAAATATGGTAGAAGACACACAATGAAGCGACGTCTCTACGCAACGCCAAGTGATCCAGCCGTTCACAGAGCACTAGCTCCCCGACAATTCGAGCTGCTCTGCATTACACGCGGTCTAATGGATCGATACTGGGGTGCGCCAGACCAGAGATGACAGCAATACTCCATGTGTGGCCGGACCTGCGCTTTGTAGACCGCTAGAATGTGGGCCGGCTTGAAGTATTGCCATGCTCTATTAATGTAGGCCAGCTTCTTCGAAGCCAATTTGGCTTTGCTCGCTCGAGATTTCGAGACCCAGTATTACGATACTAGGCGAGACTTTAAGGGAAGTTGCTGTCGAAGAGCGGTGATACAAATGGTTTTTTTAAGTGGTAAACGCGCAAACTTGAGCTTTCCTAAGCACTAACTTCCTAGCAAAGTATGTTGGAGATGTCCAACATATCATTGATATGCAGAAGAAACAGCGTGGGAGATAGCACTCAGCCTTGGGGCACTCCAGCGATCACGGGCTTGGGATTCGAGCAATAACCGTCGACAACGACGTGTATGCTGCGCCCAGTGAGAAGCTGGAGTTCCACTTGCATAAGCTCTCGGTGATGATGAAAGCTTAGAGAAGAGCGCCTTGTGCCATACAAGATCAAAGGCCTTCGCTATATCCAGGCCAACTGCCAGGCCTTTACCTTTGCTTTCAATAGCCGCCGCCCATCTATGTGCTTAGGTATACCAGAAGGTCGCCAGTCGACCAACCATGACGAAAGCCGTACTGCCGGTCGTTGATCAACTCGTGACCCTCAAGAGCTGGTGGTTAATTATGCTCTCCACGATTATGGAGATCAGGGAGGTAATAGCAATAGGCCTGTAGTTTGCCGGATCCGAACTGTCTCCCTTTTTTTGGATCGGATGGACATGCGCTGACTTCCATGAGTCACGGACTACGCCTTTTGAATACGAGTGCCGGAATAAACGCAATAGCATCGGCGTCAACTCAGGGGCACACGTTCTAAGCACGATTGGAGAAATGCCTTCCGGCCCGCTCGACTTCCTGACTTTCAACGAAAACAGAGCTCGCCGAACAGTTTTCTGTCTGAACTGTACTTCAGGCATGGAGGTCTGACACCGCGGGATGGACGTCGGTGTTTTTCCGTTGTCGTCAAGAGTCGAGTTGGAGGCAAAAAGAGTGCACAGGAGATCGGCTTTCTCTTTTGCCGTATGGGCCAGGGTGTCATTCCTCATGTGCAAAGGCGGCATGGACGGCTGGTTGAAGTTACCAAGAGCAGCTTTCGACAACGACCAGAACTTGCGTGTTCCGGTCGGGTAACTGGAAAGCTGCTCGCCGATTTTGATGACGTGCTTCGATTTCGCACGGGCGATTTGATCTTCAGAACTTTGCAGTTCGGATCCATTGAGCCCAGCGCCGCAACCCAAGTTCGATACGCCTGTTTTTTGCAGTTAGATGCTGCTTTAACTGACGCATCGAACTTGGGCTGTGATCTACCACCGATCGGTACTACAAAGCTTGGTATAAAAATATCCTAGCCCCGCAGTATCACATCGGCTACTGCAACTGCGCAGGCACTCATAGGATCATACGAAGGGAAACAAACCTTGCCCCAAATGTAGGATGTAAAAAAGGAACGCATCCTATCCCAATCTGCTGACTTGTAGTGCCAAACGCGGCGGGTCGCTGGTGGTCTGCGACGTTGGCGTCGGATAGGCACTACACTCCTGACCAGGCAATGGTTGGACGTTCCGAGAGGGGCATCGACAGAGACCTGGTAACTATCGAGATGTGTAGTCAGCGGAAGTTCTAATAAGGACGGCATGTGGCTATCCACATCCGGGAGCCGCGTTGGTGCCTCAAACAATTGGGACACACCAAACGCCAATGCAAAATTATGCACAGATCGCCCTGCATAGTCTACGGAGGGATCTGTGCAAGCACGTCATCAAATGCTGCTTGAAAGCAGCCCATGAGGTGATCCGTTTCTGCGTTATCAGTATGGGACCTGTAGACATACGCATAGATGCGGAGGCAGTCCTCTAAATCTACGTGGAGCCAGAGAGTAGACAGGTCCCTAGCCTCAAAATTACCGAGACGGCGACAGCGTATATCCTCCCTAAAGTACACACATACCCCGGCATGAGGCAAAAAATTATGCTCAATTTTGTACCCGGGGTACGTTAAATATGACGTATCGCTAGGTCGAGATATCTGCGTCTCCGTAAGGAACAACAAGGCCGACCGCGCCGTCTCAAGGTGGTGGTGGACGGCGTTTAAATAGGAGTGAATTCCCCTGATGTTACAAAAGTCCACATTAAGCGTGGGGCGGGGTGCCGTGGCGTTGCTGCCCTTTTTGTCCTTTGACGGGTGCGCGGTACTGTGCTCTCCCCAGAATACGAGGGTAACCTATGGGAAACATAGCGGCTCTCACTCTGAGTGAACTCACAAGTATTGCAATGTGGGCTATTGCAATACTTGTGAGTTCCCACTGTTATGATACTTAAAACCTATAAACGCTGATGTAATAAGAATAAGAATAAGAATAATTTATTTAAATTGATATTTTTACATAAATTACATTAACTTTAAATATTTTACAAGCTTATATATAAGTATGACTAAATTATGATTGCCATTGAATCACCACACTAGTCGGAGACTGTGTCGTGGGATCAAATAAAGATATGATTAACAGTAAACCATTATCTTGGTTGTCATCATTGGCATTACTATTACAAATTTTAAAGACACTATAAACAACTGTAAAATAATAATTTAATTAAAAAAAACTACAAATTTATCAGTACTAAGTTTAAAAGAAAGTATAATTAAATTAAAGTAACAACATGTGTGTGTGTGTGTGTAAGTTTATGTGTGCGTGTGTGTGTGTTTATGTGTATGTGCGTGTAAAATTAAATACAAGGGATCAAAATATTTTCAGTTTTTTCATAATCTAATTCTCCTAGGTATTTACTGATTTTTATTTTCATATTTTTTTGTACTTAAGTCTAATATACCAACATGTTTATGCATAAAATTATATAAATATTTAGATATATAAGGTGCCAGTCGTTCCGAAAACTTGGTATTAATTCTTGGACGAGTTATTTTAAACGTGTGTTTCATTTTGTTAGTGGCAAAACCCGGAGTATTGAGAACATTTTTGTGCTCCTTCATTACACTAGCCAATATGAATAATTGTCGAACTCTTAGCACGCCGCATTCCGTATACAAACTGTCCGTAGGGTGTCGTCGTGGCTTCCTGCACATGACTTTTAGAAAGGCTCGTTGAGCTCTCTCTAATATTATTAGATGAGATTTTGCAGCTCCTCCCCAGACTGTTATGCAATACATAATGATTGATTGACATAGTGCAATATAGATTGATTTAAGCAATTGGCAGTCAGCTGAGTTCCTGAGTAGCCTTATGATATTCATGAGTTTTCTAACTCTTCCAGATAAGGATAAGATGTGCGGCAAGAAGGTGAGTTTTTCATCCAATTGGACTCCCAGGTACCGTAATTCTGTCGTTCTCTGTATTTTTGTTTTCAATAAAAATATACAATATTGTACAGTCATTTCTATCGCTATAAAGAAATCATAATCTAGTCCCAGGCTGTCCGATCATTTAGATATTCAGCAGTGGAGTAATAGGATTTACGACAGACCCATTTTTTTATAAAACATTTAAATTTATTTATAGATAATGCCTGAACAGTGGCTGGGACTTTATTATAGAAGTGTATACATTTACCCTTAAAGCTATTATGTATCTTATGAAGCCTACTAGAATTAGTTACAAGCAATCCCTTATTTCTAGTGTTATAATAATGAAAATCACTATTAAGAGCAAAAAGGTGACGATTTTTGTGAACGTATATTAAATTTTCATAAATGTACTAACAATGAACAGTCATAATATTTATTTCTTTAAATTTTTCTTTGAGAGACTGTCTATAACCAAGCTGATATATAGCACGAACAGCTCTCTTTTGCAGAGCAAACACTATATCAATGTCAGCAGCATGACCCCATAGTAAAATACCGTACGTCATGATGCTGTGAAAATAACTGAAGTACACTAATCTAGCGGTCGCAGCATTCGTGTACTCTCTAATCTTTCTAACTGCATATGCCGCAGAGCTGAGTCTATCTGCTAGATGGGCAATATGTGGACCCCACTGAAGCTTTTTATCTAACGTGATAGATATATATTGAGCGACGTTCAGTTCCATGGTCCATTGGAAGAGAAGGCCAAACTGGCCTCTAAAAAGCTTGGTGTACTTAGTAAGGCGAGACAGTAATTCACTATAAGCTTGCAAATATATAAGGTGCAAATTGGGCCTCACATGGAGTACTGTTCTAACCCCTGGGCGGGTGCTCCCCAGTACCAGCTTCTTCCATTTGACCGAATACAACGAAGAGCGGTTCGAATCATCGACGATCAAGTCATCTCCGATCGGCTTGATTCTTAGGCTTGCGTAGAGATGTGGGTTCTCCCTGCATCTTCTACCGCATTTATCACGGGGAGTGCTCAAAGGAGCTGTTCTGGTTGACACCAGCTGCCGAATTCCACCACCGGACATTACGTGCAAAGAAAGACCCACATCACCCTACCGTCTAGCATTGCAGAACCGCGGATTTTACAAGAAAATTCTTGCATCGCACAGTAAATTGTGGAATCAATTACCGGCCGCGGTTTTCCCGAACCGATAGGACTTAGGGAACCTTCAAGAAAAGAGCATATTCCCAACTTAAAGGCCGGCAACGCATTTCTTGACACCTATTGTTGTGGATGACCATGGGCGGATGCCTCACCTCTCCCCATCCCGTGAGCCTCTTGCCCTTTTGCCCTGAACGGCTACACTACCTAGTATATTCATTTTCTAGAGGCTACGGGCAACGGGCTACGTTGCGAAATGATAGTTAGGAAACTTTATTAATTGAAGCGAATTTTGTTTTTCTTTTTATAATAACGTTTACCCTTTTACCCTTGCGTTCATCAGATGTCGTTATTGCAGATTCTTATTTACATTTCTATGATTTTATCACCGGAGTCCATATAACTGTGGCTAAAGAAGTGTGCGCGGGCCAACCGCTTTTACATAATACCTTAATGTTAACTATACTCTTCATATTACATCGACTTGTAACAGATAATAACATGATAATGTAATACGCAGTAGCTTTACATCCTAAAATAAGGGACTGAGCACATTTCGTGTGTAGGACTACCAACTGATAATACATATTGAAATTCGAAACGTTTAATGTAAAAATACAATGGGAGCGGTCTAATGAAACTTGCGTAGAGACATCACTGAGAGCTGCTACAACAAAATATATTATCCATCAAGTTGCTGCCCGCAACGTCAATCGCGCATATGCTTTAAAGTATGAACAATACAACTATATATAACTGCATTTAGCGTGACAATATATGGCTTGTAAAGTTGTCCCGACCTCTTGATAAGATACATGCTACATTTTAATTAAATCTATTCAATACTTTATGCGTTTCCCCGGACATACATCCACTCTACAAAACGTTAACGCAGCTCTATACAGATATTAATTAAGCATGCGAGTGCATAAGAAGCATTTCACTGCTCTGCATTTAGCTCTCCCTCTCCTCCCGCCGTTAGACGACCCTCCTCCTCTCGTTTGGGTCTGTCTAATGACTCATAGCGGACTCATTAACTCCGCACTCAGCTGAACATCCGGCTCTCTCCTGGGTGGACGGTCGGATGACCTCCAGCTGAGTGACGCTCCAAGTCACGAACTTACATTATTACTAATGTATAGACGACCTGACAGCCAGATTATGCGTGCAGTTATATTTGTCAATGCGTGCGTTACTCAGGGGTTTAATATTCAAAATAATGACAGAACAATAATTATTATTATGGAACTGTACTGTTTCCTTGTTTATTATACAACTGTACTGGTTCTTTGTTCATTATACAACTGTACTGGT
>CATIXQ010000012.1:9088141-9103950 GCA_949711755.1 Leptidea juvernica | reverse complement strand
ATCTGTCTTGTGGTAAACATAATTAGCATTGTTGTGTTGTGACTAAATACATGTACATTATAAAACTCATTCATTAACTTTTAATTAAGAAATACGTGGCGATCGGAAACTACTGTTGCTGATTTGTGTTGTATATTCTTAATAACAACATTTATACATACTGTAGGTACTCTTATAACCTTTGATGCTTTTCTAAATTATTATTTTTGTTCTGCCGCTTATTAAAGCATCTTTTTAAAAAAAATGTAGTGTGCAATTATATATTATAATATAATGCTAAACACGGTAGAATTGTAATTACTTGCTATCCATTCTTACGCTTATTAAATTTCTATTAATAAAGAAGTAATTTGTTTAAAATATGCAGCAAACATGACCTCTAGCTGACCGCCAGCTGTGGCGATCTCTAGCGAAGCCATATTTGTTTATTCTTGTGTTGAACGGACAACGAATGCCGTTTTCTCATGTAGCCGTTGTAAAAAACGCTGTTGAAGCATTCTGCAAGCTGAAAGATCATGTAACGCGAACTCACTTACAGCCCGATCGCCCTTCGAGATGACTTCGTCGGACTGCTGTGTAACATATCCTTACTTTGTATTTATAGGGTCTGTACTACTATATTATTTCCAGAGATATCCTGTCGACCTCTCCGCCACTGGACACACAGACGGACACGCCCCCGCGTCGCGACGTCAGGCGTGAGGCGGGCGGGGACGACAGGTCTGTTGAAACAAAAAAATTATAAAAACACACCTTTAGACTTTTTTATAAAATAAGGAATGAGATGAACAAGACATACATCTGGTAGTAAGTGACTCGCAAAAAGTGACTGGAAAAATCCAAATTCCGCGCTGGTCACTTTGAGGCATCAGATGTTAATTTCCACCAGCTCAGTAAGGTCACGGCTACGGCGCCGCCCAATCAGAAACACAATAATGCTGGCATCATACTGCTTGAACACAGAAGAAGGCGCCGCTGGGGTCCCCAGCTAGTCAGCATGCAGTGCAAAGAAGCCTTTGCTGGTAGAGAGATATCATATACTTAATGATTGTTGCTGCAGCAAAGGACCAGAGAAGGAGGACCTGCGGAGAGAGAGTGGCGGGGGCGAGAGCGAGGGCAGGCGAGTGACCGGCCGCCATGACACCAGGAGACCAGAGGTCAGTACGGTACTAGCTTATGTTGTGTTGTGGCAGGGGGCTCGCAACACACTCTTAAATAATTATTACTTATTGTTGCTGACTTTCTGTCAAAAGGTAATCCAATAATATTCAGTTGTATTATTTTTGTATCTAATTAGAAGCGCCAAAACTGTTCAGTTAGTGTTAATTACTTTTCAATATTAATATTAGTGGTTATACAATTCTTTGAAACTTTAGAACTTCTCGCCATAATTTTAATTTTTTGTGCAGTTTTTATGTAGGGTAATTAAAACATTGAAATATTATGTAAATGTGTGTTATCGAGAATAAATTACAGATTTGTTAATATTTTATGAAAAAAAAATTCTTCTCACGTCCGAGGCATACTTTTTCGAATGGGTGGTAGTTTTTTACTTTCAATAGGTGATTTGATATCCATTATATATATTTTTTTTTATTTATTATATGTATATTTATGGCAATTGTTTTAAGAATTTTTTAGTCAGAGTTTATTTTATGGTTTAGAATATTTTAACAACTTTGAATTTTTTTGCTATTGAGGTTACTGCACCTAGTCATATTGCCAATTTGTCTGAATTTTAGTTTGAAACGCTACTTGTCATATGTTCATAATATGAAGAACCAAACAATTATTTTGTTTACGATTTGAGATCTAATAACATAAACAAGAACGTTACCACATCAACAGATATAATCCTAGTAAATCTCTTATATTATATACATCATAGTCTTGCCATAAATACTCAAACGACCTACTCAACTTATTTAAATCTTTTGACCTTACACATTTATTTCAAGAGCCGACGAGAACAACTTCAACAACTGCGACTTGCATTGACAATGTGTGTTACTAATTTTAATTGCTTTGATTATAAAATTATAAAAAATTTACAGTCTGATCATAGCGGGCTTAGTGTATCTCTACCTTTTTCTCAGTTTATTTAGAGTATTATCGTCAAAGGTAGACCAATAACTAAGAAGCAGATAGTAAAGCTTAACTCAATATTATATAAATTGTTGCAAGAACAAAATTATGATTACAGTAATACGAATAACTATTATAATCACCTTTTTAATATAGTGCAGCCAGTATACGCTGAAAATTTTAAAAGGAAGGAGTAAAAATAAATTTGAAACAAAAATTTAATTATTGGGCTAATAAAGGCATACGCATAAGCGGGGACCATTTATTTGTACTGTATGACATAAGGTCATACAGTACAAATAAACAAAAATAAATTATTATAAGAGTTAAATCCAAAGTCATTGTTAAAACTTTAAAATTAATTAGTAAGAAAAATACTGAAGACATATGGGGAATGTCTGTCAATTTATGTCATAATATAATTGACACAATAGCACCCTACTTAGCCACACTTTTTAATATCTGCGTGGACACAGGAGAATTCCCAGACTTAATGAAGGTGAGCAAAGTTGTTCCATTATTGAAAGATGGGAATAAAACAGACCCTACTAATTATAGACCTATTTCTGTGCTCCCAGTACTGAGCAAAGTTTTTGAAAAATTATGCTCAACCAAATGCTCTCCCACTTCTATTTAAATAACATATTGGTAAACGAACAATTTGGATTCACTAAGGGTCGCAGCACTATCGATGCCGGCTCTGTACTTGTTCAACATGTTTTTCAGGCTTGGGAGAGATCTAAAAATATTATTGCAATATTTTGTGACTTGTCTAAGGCAGTCGACTGTGTATCTCATGATACTTTGCTTTGTAAACTGGAACACTACGGAATTAAAAATAGAGCACATGATCTGTTAAAGTCCTACCTTAAAAACCGAACTCAAAAGGTACAGATCCAAGAAGCTAATTCGCAAGGTTCCTTTATTAAAATGGGAGTACCACAGGGATCTATTTTAGGTCCTTTTTTGTTTTTAGTTTATATAAATGATTTACCGCTCTATGTACGGGATATGTGCAATATTGTTCTATTTGCAGACGATACTTCTCTTTTATTTGAGATTGATAAAATAAATCCAAACTTTGACAAATTAAATAGTGTCCTCAAACTTGTTCACCAATGGTTTATTTTATTTTATTTTATTTTGGCATCAAACAGTCACAAAATTACAATTTTAATGTTAGAAAATTACTTAAAAGAAGACTTATAGTGCCGAAAATTACAATGTTAAATTAAATACCTAGTGCTAAACATAAACATATAAAGTTAACATTTACAACAAACGTGTACAGTACAATAACTTAACTATATTTTATTAATTAACTAACAATAACTATATTTTATTCTCTATTCGTAAATAGATTACATAAGTTTGAGATTTAATTTCTTTCTAAATTCTTTATAAGGTAACCCAAAAAGATCCATATCAGAAAAATCTTTATTATAAGAGTTAAATGCTCGTTGTATAAAGCGATTCAAAGTATATTTTTTTGTGTAGCGTGGTGGAACAAAGATATTTAATTTACGACAGGAGCGGATGGGAAGTTTGGCGCGTGATGTAAATGATATTTTTGAAAGTAGATAAGGACAGTCAATCTTATTATTTAGAATTTTATGGATAAATATAATATCGTTGAATTTACGACGATTAACTAAGCTAAGAATATTGTACTTTTCAAGTGAGTCTGCATAAGAAGGAGTCGTATTATTGGAGTGATAGTTTAAAGTGTTTATAATTTTCTTTTGCACTTTTTCTATTCTATTTTCATGGAACTTATAGTTAGGATTCCATACACTACAACCAAACTCCAGAAGTGATCTTACAAACGAAAAATAAAGTATTAATAGTGTTCGAGGTTTTTTAAATGGTTTACAGACAAATGTTTATAAAACCTAAGTTACGGAAAGCTCTCTGCACAATTGTATCTATATGATGATTGAAAGTGAGTTTATGATCTATCAGTATGCCTAAGTCTCTTAACGTATCTACTCGTTTTAAATTGTAATCATCTAACCTATAGTCAAATGTTATTTTTCTTTTATTATTGCGAGTGTATGAGATAACGGAGCATTTATCTTATCTTCATAAATAGTTGGTTTTGTGTACAATAATCTGACAACGACTCGATATCCAACTGTAATTTTTTACAGTCATCTATGGTTTCAATAATAAGAAAATTTTTTGTGTCATCGGCATATTGCAAAAACATTGAATTTTTGAAGGTTGATCCTATATTGTTAATATATAATGAGAATAATAAAGGTCCCAAGTGGGATCCCTGTGGGATTCCCGAGGGAATTACCAGAAATCCAGAGCAGCAACCTTTGACACAAATAGCTTGACTACGATTCCGGATGTAGGAGTCTATCCATCGTAGGAGACTTCCGTGAACACCAATCTCTGAAAGTTTCGTAATAAGGAGATCATGATTAATCCGGTCAAAGGTTTTGGAGAAGTCGGTGTAAATAACGTCCACCTTTATGCATATGGTGGAGTAAATAGTCCGTAAAAGTAAGCATGTTAGTATTTACACTTCTTGCCTTCCTAAAACCATGCTGGCTATCTGAGATATGGTGTTTCATTGATTCATATAACTTTTCAGTAACTATTTTTTCACAAATTTTACCAAGCAGGCATAGTTTTGATATAGGTCTGTATTCTGAAATAAAATCATGTTTCGAACTTTTGGGGATTGGTGTAATTAGTGCTTTTTTCCAGACCTGAGGGAACACACCAGTTTCCATTGATACTTGAAATAAATATGTAACGGGCTCTGTTAATTCTTTAGCGCACGAAGAAATTAAGAATGGGTGAATGCCGTCTCCTCCAGCCCCTTTGTGTATATTTACAGTTTTTAATTGTTGGAAAACAATGTTTTGGCTATAATTTATAAAGTTTATTTCAACAGGGGAACTTACATTATTAAAAGCAGTTGGAGTATTAGTAATTGGCGCGTTGTTTGAGGGAATAAACACGCTGTGAAAGTATTTATTAAAATATGAACAAATTTGTTCTCCACCCGATATAATTTCACCCTGGTAATTCAATTTGTCTGGTATACTACCTCTCGACATTTTTGACTGAACTAATGACCAGAAATATTTTGGATAATTATTAATTTTGTTTTCTGCAAACTCCAAGTATGAGTGATAACATATTTTCTCTAAACTTTTAAATCTAGTTCTAAGAAGAGCGAAAGTGTTATAATCACTGCGGTTACTGTAAGTTTTCCATTTTTTGTGGAATTTTCGTTTTTCTCGCTCCAATTTAATTAGTGAATTAGTAAACCACGGAGGACGTTTTGTATTATTCGACGACAGTCGCGTAGGTACATACTTGTCTATGAGACTGTTTAAAATTTTGTAAAAACTATCGATCATGTCTTTTACATTATTCATAGGCGTAAATAAATCGACCCAATCGATTTTCGTTAGTTCTCGTTTAATTGATTCCATATCGGATTTAAAAAATAACTTCTTTTTGAAAATCTTACCTTGGAAGGGAGTTGGATATAGAATTTGTAAATCAATATCCAGCGATTTGTGATGTAAATCTTCTGGTGTAAGTGGATTGTCACAAGATGTTACGTTACAGTGTACATTACTAAATACTAAGTCGAGAAGTCTTTGTTTATTATTATACTCCGAATTATATTGCTTTAGCGAAGAATACATCCGCCGTCAAGCATGCTAAGTTATTGTTATTTGTAATGATGTTCATACTATTAAGCTCACTGTTATAATACCAGTCAGCCGCAGAGACATTGAAATTGCCAAGTACAATAAATTAATCGTTAGAGTGTATATCCATGAAGTTAATAATATTATCATAAAGACAGGTTAAATTAGTTTCGTGTCGAGCACTGTGAGGTGCGCTGAACTCGGCCCGGAGCTGTGTACACAGCTCCCGCCGAATTGCAATCATTACGCCTCCGCCTCGTCGGCTTCCAGTAGTAGATGCGCTTGCACTCGCAATTTGTTCACGGTCACGTCTTAACATTATGTAGCGATCGTCGATAAATTCATTGTTATTAAAATTAGAGTTAAGCCAAGTTTCAGTTAAACATAGAATATCATTATTACAATTCAGAACACATGACAAGAAATTATGAGATTTTGTTCGCAGGCCCCTGACGTTTTGATAGTAAATTGATAGATTACTGTTAAATGATATTATTACTTAAATAAAGTTTACTTAAAGATCTATTAATATTTTGTTCCACCCATTTTACACAACAGAATTTTTTGTAATAAGATAAATAACTAATATGTGTATTACTATTGTACCATTATTATCGAGCGCCATTATGAATAAATAGCTGAATTTAATGAAATTGCTACGCAATTTTATTAGTATTACATGCCGATTTGATAACTTTGTTTCTCCTATGTATGCTTTTGGGTTCATAATGTACAATATGGTTAACAAACTATATATAAAAATATTATAAGAAGACAGATTAATGGGAGTTTTATGTGATGAAAATCTTATAAAAAGTCATTTAATATTGAGTAGATCGGAATTGTTACTAATTAAAATTGATTTGGATGTATCACTTTTGCGAAGAAAGATTTTACAGTCTTTAATCCAAATGTATTTGTAATTTTTTTCCTTTCCCAGTAGACGCGCACTTATATATAGCAGCTTATTATGTGGAGTCAAGTGATCATTAATAAATACCGGTTTTGCCGAGCCGTCGAAACCCAAGTCAGCCGTTGTCAGCCCGCGTCGAGCGCGTACCGATGCTAAAAAGTCACTTTTCAGTTTACGTTGGGTAAACCTTATAATAATGTTTGGTGTTATTGAATTTAACGACATATCATTTCCTTTGGGTGGAAACTTTCTTACGCGATGTATGTAGTCAACATCTGCCGTAGTTAAATCGAACCCAATTTTGATAGCAATATTTTTTAGTACATTATTTAGGTTTTCCCCTTTCGAGATAGGTACCCCAGATACCTCCAAGTTGTTCATGCGACTTTGTTGTTCACTCACTGTTAATTTGTTTGACAACTCCGATATAATAGTCTCACTGTTACTGAGAGAACTTTCCAGGGATTTTATTTTGTCCGTGAACGAGGAGGATAGATTTGAAATTTGAGTGTGAAGCTTACTTTGCTCTTCTTTCAAAACATGATTAGATTTCAATTCTAATAGTTCCGTTTTTATGCCGTTGATGCTGTCACTCAAGCCCATTAACAACTTGTTTTGCTTATTAAATAGTTCATCAATGGAGGCCATTTATTCAGAACGGAAGACTGCCAAAGTCAATGTTAATTCATCCTCGGGCTGTTTGCGTTTTCTGTGCATAATTTGGGAATCAGCATCAGATCTTGACAAATCAGGAGTGGATCCTGCTTTCGGGGGTGTTCTTTGAAGGCTCATAATCACTTAACGGTTTCCAGTTAATAAAAATTAAAACAATGTTTCACATTAAATTTGCACTTAACAAATAAAATTAGCACTTGGAATAAATATTAGAAAAGGTAAAAACATTTATATCGTGCACGTTTGATATTATAGTAACGTTTATTCGCAATGTGGGTAATGGTTAAACAAAACAACACATCCATACACAGCGCGGTTTAAAGAGTAACTGCAACTTACAGCGAATAACTTAGTTTTAAACTCAAAAAAGACCAAGTTTCTTAAATTTTCCCTATCAAAGATGGATTATACCAATAAAATTATTCCCGACAATGTTAATCTGGATTTTGTAAATGAAACAATTTTCGTGGGCATTAGATTGGATGCCAGATTGCAATGGTGTCCTCAAATTTCACATTTGAGGAAAAGACTTAGTTCAGCTGCTTACGCTGTATTATATATATATGTTAGCTTGCTGATGTAACTACGGCTCGTATTGTTTATTTTAGTTACTTCCACAGCATTATGTCATATGGCATACTGCTGTGGGGTCGAGCAGCTGATATACAGTCTATATTTATACTGTAAAAAAGGCAATTAGAAGTATTTATAATCTACGTAGCCGTGATACATTGAGAAAACTTTTCAAAAAAATAAATATAATGACGGTGCCTGGACAAAATATATATGAAAATATTATGTATGCTCGAAGAAATATTTAAAATTTTGATAGAAATTGTGATAAACATTATCTTGATACGAGAAACAAATATAAACTAGCATGTCCAAAGTACCTACAGATTGTCTAAAGTTAATAATTCTTTTATGGGCCTATGTATTAAATGTTATAAGTCTTAGTGAAAATAAGTTTAAGTTTGCTATTAAGCACATACTATCACAAAATGCGTATTATAAGATAGAAGAATATTTAAATGACAAAATTATTTGGAACACTAACTGTAATTTAGTGATAAAACAAAATAATTAGATGATAGGTAACAGTTATTATATGTACAATACCATCGATAACATTTATATTTTATATTTTTATTATTGACATTTATATTGTTATTATTGTTACATTTATATTTTTACGATAACGTATTAAGTTATTCTATTGTATTTATGACGTGGAAAATGGTATTGTATACACCTACTTTCAATAAATTGTTTTGATTTGATTTGATACTGAAATAAAGAATAAAAAAAAATTGGTGCGAGGTATCCACCCACGCCCATCGGGCCTATGGTCGGACCGTACCAAATCCGACCATGTGTTTAGGCTTTAAAATACACGTGCCGGTGGTATCTCTTTGACGGCGCCACTATTCAAAGGCAAGGTCGAACATCGTACGGCGCGGCGTAGGGTAAAGGATCTTCTATTGATAATTAGCTTTCTTTAAAGTAATCGATAAAAATAAGCTGTTGAAGTTTATTTTGAAATTGTTATCTAATGATTATTTTAAAAAATAAATAATAGTTTCAAAAGAACTATAAAACACGCTTTATATAAAATATAACTAAAAAAATTATAAATTTAAAATTTAAATCTTATAAATTTAAATTGAAAAGAGTGTAAAAAAAATATATTTCATTATAAATAAAGCGTGGGGTGCTTTTTAAGATATTATTAAAATATCTATAAATAAATACCAGAACTACATACACTACCAGAACGTCGCGCGCCGCAAAAAAAAAGTAGGTTATTCGAATCAACACCATTTTTCTTCGATATTTTTAATGTTTTGTTTACAAAAAATGAGCGATTCAAGTTTTGACAGCACACCGCCTAATATTCAAGGGAATTTTAATAATTGCACCATACAAAATGTAAAATACTACTAAAAAAAGGAGTGGCTGTTTAAATGTTAGCAGTAAACTGTTTTGGAATCTTTTAGAGGATTCAAATTCTGGGTGTAGATAAAGTCATTTTAAGTTGTTGTATACAACTGTTGATAATTAGGTATTAAAACACTCATGTACTGATACTACTATCCCAAACCCACATTCGTGTTTTAATACCCCTTATTACACAACAGTTGCTAAAAAAAAACAAATAACTATTAAACTATTATTTATTAATCATTTTTTAGTATTTTTTTTAGATTCAATGAAGGGATTTTAATATTTGCGAATAAAAATATTTTAGTTATATTGAAAGATCACTTAATTCAACTAGCCGGAGATCACCGAACTAGCCTTATAATATAATAATGGAATAATCTTATCAAATTAGTGTATTGTCATGGGTCCTCGATAAATCTACAAAGTTTGAAAAAAATCTGGTCGTTTCAAGTGGGTCAAAATCGCGTCTAAAGGGACTCCTTTAGACGCGATTTTGACTTGATAACTGACTAGTTACAAACATACATACAATCAAACAAACATACAAGTGAAGCTTATATAAAGCGTGTAAAAATACTACACCCTAGGTATTTAAAACTAAACAGCTTCGTAAATTTGTTTTGATAATGTTGTGGTTTAGAGATAATGACTGTGAATTACGAAGAACTAAACAATAACAATTTATTACTTATTTGTAATTTTAAAGCAACTTTTGAAAAATCGTACCAACTTACTTGTTCGCTGCTCAGGAAACCACTCAGAAAACAGTGGTTTCGTAAGTATTGAACTTACAAAAATAAACTATTATTTTTACAAAGCTTATCCATTCATTAATTTATTAATTGTTAAAAATATTATTCGAATAACACAAAAATACTAGTTTTTAAGGCCTCCTGTAGGTTGTTGGTTAGTAATTGTAAATAAAGTATCGATAAACTAGACTTGTGAGGTATATATTTTTTTTTTATGAAATAGGAGGACAAACGAGCGTACCTGTTGTTAAGTGATCACCGCCGCCCACAATCTCTTGCAACACCAGAGGAATCACAGGAGCGTTGCCGGCCTTTAAGGAAGGTGTACGCGCTTTTTTTGAAGGTACCCATGTCATATCGTCCCGGAAACACCGCACAAGGAAGCTCATTCCACAGCTTTGTAGTACGTGGAAGAAAGCTCCTTGAAAACCGCACTGTGGAGGACCGCCACACATCCAGATGGTGAGGATGATATCCTAACTTGTGGCGTGTCGTGCGAAGGTGGAATTCGGCGGCAGGAATCAGGTTAAACAGCTCTTCGGAACACTCCCCGTGATAAATGCGGTAGAAGACACACAATGAAGCGACGTCTCTACGCAACGCCAAGTGATTCAGCCGTTCATAGAGCACTGTATCCCCGACAATTCGAGCTGCTCTGCGTTGCACGCGGTCAAATGGATCGAGCTGATACTGGGGTGCGCCAGACCAGAGATGACAGCAATACTCCATGTGTGGCCGGACCTGCGCTTTGTAGAGCGCTAGTATGTGGGCCGGCTTGAAGTATTGCCGTGCTCTATTAAATACGCCCAGTTTCTTTGAAGCCAATTTGGCTTTGCCTTCCAGATGACCACGAAATTGGCAATCGCTCGAGATTTCGAGACCCAGTATTCCGATACTAGGCGAGACTTTGAGGGAAGTGTTTTCGAAGAGCGGTGATACGACAAATGGGGTTTTTTTAGTGGTAAACGCGCAAACTTGAGTCTTCTGGGGTTAAATTGGACAATGTTCAATTTTCCCCATTCCGCGACCTTCTCAAGAGAGGACTCGATAGAAGACACAAGTTTCTCCCGGCACTGGTCGACGATTTCCCGAGAGAGACCTGCATAGCCAGTGTATACGGCATCACCAGTGCTGTCGTCTGCATAGCAATGAATGTTGGAGGTGTCCAACATATCATTGATATGCAGAAGAAACAGCGTGGGAGACAGCACACAGCCTTGGGGCACTCCAGCATTCACGGGCTTCGGGTTCGAGCAATATCCGTCGACAACGACCTGTATGCAGCGCCCAGTGAGGAAGCTGGAGGTCCACTTGCACAAGCTCTCGGGAAGCCCAAATGATGGAAGTTTGGAGAGGAGCGCCTTGTGCCATACACGATCAATGGCCTTCGCTATATCCAGGCTAACTTGCCAGGCCTTCCCCCTTGCTTTCAATAGCCGCTGCCCATCTATGCGTTAGGTATACCAGATGATCACCTGCCGACCGACCATGGCGAAACCCGTATTGTCGGTCGTTGATCGACTGGTGACCCTCTAGATATACCAAGAGCTGACGGCTAATTATGCTCTCCATGATTTTGGAGAGCAGGGAGGTAATAGCAATAGGCCTGTAGTTTGCCGAATCCGAACTGTCTCCTTTTTTTTTGGATCGGATGGACAAGGGCTGACTTCCATGAGTCAGGGACTACGACTTTAGAATAAGAGTGCCGGAATAAGCGCGTTTGCACCGGCGTCAACTCAGGGGCACACGTTCTTAGCACGATTGGAGAAATGCCATCCGGCCCGCTCGAGTTCCTGACGTCCAACGAAAACAGAGCTCCCCTAACAGTTTTCTGTCTGAACTGTACTTCTTCAGGCATAGAGGTCTGACACGGCGGGATGGTCGGCGGTGTTTTTCCGTTGTCGTCAAGAGTCGAGTTGGAGGCGAAAAGAGAGAGTGCACAAGAGATCGGCTTTCTCTTTTGCCCTATGGGCCAGGGTGTCATTCCAGTAGTAGGGATTCGCCGGTTCTGGCTCACAGTAGTAGGGATTCGCCGGTTCTGGCTCCTCGATTCTGGCTCACTTGTTCGTGATGCCTACTAAAAAAAAAAAAAAGAAGTTTGGTGTCAAACTGGGGGTTTTGATGTATTTCCGAGCGATTGCGCTGATTTTTCGATATCTCTTATAGTTTCAAAGTTAGCTTTTTTAATTAAACAGATCCATAATCATTAATAATCACTGGTCATTTAGCTAATGATTGGTGAGCGACTCAATGTCTAAATTTCCATGAACGTGATACAGGTAATTTACTAATTACCTCTATCACATTCGTTACTACGATTAAAAAGACAGTTTCTGTATTTATTATTTATTTTTAAAACATGATTTAAATAAAGTATATAATAAAACATCATTGCAGATTGTATCATTTTCAAAATATTTGATGAAATCATTCAAACTCTTCTTATTAAACTTAAAGTATAGATACATTATGCAGTACTCGCCACACACTGCGGTATATTCATTCTGTACTCTTGCAGTATTGTAGTTATACATTCTGCAATTCCTTTGTAAAAACATCAGCTGGAATCCCTGAGGTGGACGACCATATGAATCGAAGTATTGTCCAATACCCTGCTCATCAATGTGTATTGCAACCCAGTGAGTGCCTGGCTTATTATCACTATCTAAATTGCTGACAATATAACAGGGCGTTACAACATATATCGGCAATCGGTTTGCCGCGTAAACATTATTTTTAATACTGGGATCGATTTTGTTCAAATAATTCTGTATCTCGATTGTATTCATATTAGTTGAGAACAAGGTCTTGACAGTTGCGAGGATTGAATAGTTATGTGGATCATAATAACATAAGCACTCAATAAATAAGGCTTTAATGTATCTTATTCATGTATTTAAAACTTATATGGTTACAATAAAACAAAATATCATTACAAGCGATTCAAATATAAATCTATGAACATTTGATGAAATTATATTTTCATCAATTTTATTATAATATAAAAGCTGATTGAAAACGAACTTTGTACCTACATACTTACGTAGTCATTAGTACAATCTGGAAATGTTGACTCCATTAAACTATCAATAATTGAACTTATCATTTAAGTGCCATTATGTTTCACGATAATAAAACAAAATATCATATTATATACATATTTTTATTATATAAATTTATAAGGTAATCTAGTATTTAATCAACATAAAAAATACACAAGGATACAAACGATTCAAACATTAATTATTATATTCTAACTGCTGTAATCTACAGAAATATTACGATTTTTATCAATTTCAATAACATTATCGAATTCCGCAAAACAATACAGTTAATTGTTTGTGTAAGAGCTGATTCAAAACGAACTTCTAATCTCACACTACCATGTTTTATAAGATTCCAATGACTTGAAGAATTTGCTGATAAATCGGATGTTAAATCGAAGGCTAGCAAGCAAAACCCTTTGGCATATTACTCTCTTGATACTCCATTGCCTTCATTTAGGAAATGTATACCTGTTCCTGAGAATAACGTATGATAGACCGTAGTAAAAATATTATTGTCAAACGATGGCTGTAAGGCTTTTGAAGGTATCTGTTGTCCGATATCATAATTTTCGAAATTGAATGGGTTTTTTGTGAGACTACCATTAAAGGATGCATTATTCACAAAACCGACTATACACCTTTTGGGTATTTGACCAAGGAATATGTTATCAAGGGTTTTCCCCTGAATGCCTGATGGTATAGTTAAAACTTTGACTTCTGCTCGCGTGATTGGATATTTTGCTGTGGTAGATGATAAAACTTTTTGATGTGCAAGTAGCACAGTTGGGTTGATTCGTGCTATTCGAATAATAAGAGTTGCATCTGTAATAGACACTTTAAATTTATGGTCAGCTGATGAAGCCATGAGATTGAAATTTTCTCTAGAACGAACTAACTTTACGCATATGTCAACGCCATTAATCAAAAAAATTTCTTGGTTGAATAAATCTCCATGTAAATGTCCTATCATTTCTATTTCTTTGCTTTCACTAGCCAATTCTTGTCTTTTAATAAATCCTTTATTTTGTTCATCAGTTGCATCCATTTTTCCAGCTGTATCTTCATACCACAGACCACAAGTGAGATGAGATTCTTTTGCAGCAGGTGCATAATTCAATAGAGTTTCAATATAAGCTCGATATGCATATGTATTATTCGGTGGCGATACAAGTTTTTTATTTAAATATACATCAAGTTGACTGAAAAGCGTATGTAACCAATTATTAACTGGGGCCACAACTGTCGGTACTGTCAGTTTTGTATAATCTTGATTCAAAACTTTAGCTTTTATATGGAGTAAAGTATGGGATAAATCCACATAGTCATCACCTGCCCCAGGTACTTGAAATTCTATTGGTCCATCATCAGCAAGTGATGAAATGGGCTTAAAATGAATCCATAGTCCACTTTCAATGCTAGTTTGAGTTAATGGTAATGCAAATAAATCCAATTCGGACTTAATGCATTCACAAGACTGACTATGTAAAAATGACATGTTTAATCAGAAAATATATCTTTGATTTGTTTTTGATTCAATTTTAATTTCTTAATAGCTTTCGCTTTCGCAGTCAATGATGGAATGATCGCAGAACGACGTTTTCGTTTTGTTATATACCCAGATCCAAACATGTTGATATTATCTATTTTAGCATCAGCTTTTCGTTTCAAATTTGAGCTGACTTCTTTTAGACGAGTTTTTATTGAATCTTCCATGGGGCGTGCATTAACCATATCTGATAATATACCTACACCGGTACTTAATGCTTCTTTACCAATAGTTCGAACACCACTAGATAGTAGTGGTAAAATAGATCTAAACAGCCCCCCAAGAAAACTCCCGATTCCATGTCCTCTTTGATACGGTGCTCCTTTATAAATAACTCCGATACCCGATCCGGCCTGGTGAGTATAATAGTGTTCATATGGACATGAAATATTATCACGTTTGCCGTACATTATAATTTTTGAAAGTGGAGTTTAATGCACACTGTTCCAAATTGGAATGGTATCTTTTGACCGGTGCTTGTTCTTATATCTATTTCAATTGTATCAAATTCTCTACGCATCACAGGTAGGTAATGGGGAGGAGAGAAAACGTGCATTTTGTACGCTCCATATATGTATTTTGAGGGATCCAATGGTATTATTCGTAAAAGGGGTGTCATAACATCTCCAACGATTTGAGGCTCCACTATGTCACAATAAACAAATAATTGAGATGGTAAACCCAAATGCAAATTAGCTGGACACTTTCCAAAATTTTTTTCAACGAGGTTCCTGTTTGGTTCGAACCCTAGTTGAAGACATAATTTAGGTGATAAAGTTACAGATTTTATGGATTCATCCGTTATCGTAGCAACTACAATCCTTGAAACCTCATCGCACTTAAATTTAATTTTTTCTCGAGTGTTATTCAGTGCCATCAAAATATGATTTATGTTATCGTAATTTGTGGCTGGAATATGTGTCTTGTAATAAACATATGACGGTTTACTTTCATTGGGTACTTGCATCAACTTTGTTATATAAATAATGTTTTCATGTTCTTGAACGGTGAACATAGTGCATGGGTAGTGAAATTCTACTACTCCAACCCTCCATTCACCTTCTAGTATTATTGGTTTTGGTAGTTTCGTAGAAAATAATGTTATTGTATTATCTGGAAAATAATCCATAGAACTATTGCTTAGTAAAGTTAAATAAAAACTATCTT